>JAARMF010000763.1:35340-51428 GCA_022844705.1 Toxascaris leonina | reverse complement strand
GGGGGGGGGAGAAGCCTGAAATGAGGGGGAGGGGGCTGGAACTGCTGTGTACTTTCCCTTAAACAGTGGAACCTTGTTGTTTGTGGTCTGTTTCTAGAAGCTTCTCAGAAAAGGCAGGCCCACTGGATTTCGGGATGCCCAAATAACACAGTTACTACGTATGAGGATGAAGTAGCGCCTATATTGGAGGCACACCTTATGGTGCCGGTAACTTCCCGGGAATATGTATATACCCGCGGGAAGGGGCTTGCACACATGGAGGTTTGTAAAATGAATAATGAGCAGAATGCGTTTAGGGCTATTGATGGTGGGGCTAACTGGAGTGACTGGATTAATAGAAATACGTAAAAAAAAACACAACTGTGGCACGAGATGCGTTTTTTGGATATAGATTTACGGACGTGAATGAACTTGCCGATAGAAGGTGCCTTAGAGCTATGTAATATACCTTAGATATACCTTCGAGGTACACAAGATACCTTAGATATATCTTAGAGCTACTAAAGGAACACATGACTATCCTATGAAATCCATTTAATGCATAGCAATTGGTGGCTATGTTGATATTGCATCATTTGTTAAGAACTGATTCAGCAGAGTGGGGTCCACCTTATCGAATCACATCCATCGTACTAATCGCAGCCATTTGCGTGAAGACGATAATAACTGTTGGGGCGCTGTCTTTACTTATGTTGGACGAGCATCTGATTTTATTATTATTTCCTTACCCTTTTTTGAAGGAACCTGCTTCCCGCTTATTAGAATTGAAGTGTGTTAATAGGTAGGATGATTCCAATGTAAAAAAACATAAAACGCGCTATAGATAGGTGTCTAACCAAGAGAAGTTTCATTAAAAACTGCGCTCCAGTCGTTTTGCCCCAAAGGTGTGGAAAAGCTCGCTGTCTTGTACGTATAATTACCCATGATTATCTGTTTTGGAGGAGTACCAATGATTCAGGCATCACTTACTGATATACGCTGTCATTACTGACTGCATCAATGAATTATACTGAAGTTGTAATGGATTGCATTGCAGTGGGGAGATGGGTGGTTGGAAGCTGGAAACAGGACGATTCTTTGCATTGGTAGCGTTTCCGGTGTTCTCGTTTTGGTTATTCAACCAGCCTGATATCTTCAAACGATATGTAAGTCCGAATTCTCAATGTTTTTCTTTGCGAGTGCTTTTTATATGATACCCCTCCACCCTCCGGTCTTGATTTCTGTGCAGCATTTAGGCATTCATCGTTTTGCTTACAACTTTGGTGATCGTGGTTGAATGCCCCAAACGATGCCTGAAATATGCGTCGTACAAAGACACTATGGAGTTTTCCGACATAATACCAGGCTTTTGTTAGGATATCCTACTGTTATGATGGACATGCTTTTGCTTCTAATGACAAGTGAAAAAAATTCGCCGCAGGAGGGAACGAACCCGCGACCCTCGCCTGCCAGGCGATTGCTCCGCCATTGGGCTACCGCAGACGTCTTCGCTGACGACCATTTCCGTTATTTTTTGTCAGTTCTAGTGCTCACGTTATGCGACACTTGTGATGAACGTATAACGCCACAATGTCAGATTTGAACTGAAGGAATAGAATGATCTATCGATGCCAGTTTCCGGTGCATCTATTGGATGATGTGTGCTGTCGACAGAGTTCAAAGAAACGTTTTATATTCATGTCCTATGCTCTTCCATGTTCTTGACAGCCTTGCTTCAATACCGCTTGCGGGACCAGCACCCAGCTATATTCACCTTTGCGGATAAGTCTGTAGAGTAAGAATGTTTTGATTCGCGTTTGTATACAGCCTTTCGGTAGCACGGTGTTTATTCACTAGAAATTGACTTCGCTGCGTCTCACGGGTTTCAATTTAATTCGGAGCCGTTCGCGTGTGGAACTGTAGCGATACCGAACGTGACCTATGGAGGCGACTGAAGCCAGTCGTGGCCTGAGACGGGTGAGAGGTGGTTGCATGAGCAGGACTGGAGCCATGCGAAGCTCGAATTCGAGTTCCATTGCCTACTATCCTAGCCGTTGTCGGAGAAGTTGAAGAGATGATCGAGGTAGCATGAGTATCGGCTTCCTGGATTGCTAGACCTGCAACGGTGACATGTTTTCTGATGGAAGTGACTGCCGGTCCATTTTGTTTTGGACAGGTTCATTTCAGCCTCGGTTTTCTTCGAAACCGCTTATAGTTTCGTGGTTTGGTCTTCAGCGCTTGTGTATTAGTCGGAAAATCTGTATAGTCATAGATGGAACATAGGACGTAAGTTCGTTAGTTGTTCGCCATCGACTTGCATACCCTTTCCCCTCCAACCCCCTCGCCATCCCCGTCTTTTTGGTTGAGGTCGGATCGTCTTGGTCAACACCACTGCTAGCAGATTGCTGGATCGCGTGCCAAAGTTGCCGCTCAATCCCTCCAAAATACTGCATATTCCTTACTGGTCATTATCGGTGATATGGATAGAATCGAGCCTTGGCCTGGAACGAGGATAGTTATCATATGCTTTGCATCACCAGGTTGACGGAAATAAGATGGAATAAAGAAATCTGTGGATTTATGAATTGCTAACAAATGTTTCATTCAGATGCGCAACTACAAAGTGCCTAACTCGACGGCGGGCGATGCTGAGATTTTGGCATTCAAGGAAATGTTGGCTGAAGAGCGTCGTAAGGACGAATACGAAACGTTTCTTCGGGAGCAAATGGCATTCGAAGAAGCAAGACGCTTTCGTGAGCAGCACAACATTTGAGAGATTTTGCTGCTAACCAAATCAGAATTATTTTCTTTGTTCTTTCAGCGTGTATTCAGACATAATTCAGCCATGTGACTTTGTTGTTAGGTGCTCTTGTTGCCCTTGTTCTCGACGACGCTTGACTCGTGCAGTGTCATCTCGTGTAAATGCAATCAAATATTTGATGGTCACTAACGTTTATAGACTGCAGAAGTAGCTAAGACAGCTGTTGGATGCTGAATCAATAAGCATACGATGCTTTGTTTGAACTTTGATTTATGTGAATTGTGTTGTGTATACACATTGAGGCGTCTTGATATATTGTACATTGTTTTCGATGCGGTACATTACAGGCGGAATATCTGTTCTTTTATGAAATAAAGCTATTCGGAATTGAAGTAGATCTGTTTGTTAATTTCGAGGGAGGATAGACGTCTAGATTTTTGTGACAAGATTTGGTGCATTTCATCATTGGCCGTTTCCCTTTCACGGTGGCCGGCCCGTGAGTAAGCGAACTTTTTCAGAAAGATCGTGCAAAAAGTCCAGTCAGCTAGAATATGAAGCTGCGAAGTTTATTTTCTCGTTGGTAAATTTTGGAACCGGTTGATCAGATTACCAGATGAACAAAATGGTTTTCCAGTTCTCCAGTTATCCTGGAATAAGAAGTGATGGCAGAGATGTGGACATTCACTCGGCTGGCATACTAAAGAAATTGCATATTCATTGGCTAGCGAAGCAGTTGAGTTAATGATCGTTGGATGGAATCTTACTGTAAGGTTCCTTTATTTTCCTTTTCTTTCAGTAAGCAAATTCCTTTATCTAGATCATAATGAAAAATATGACCAGTTGTATGCAACGCCAATGACCGGATAAACGAACGAAAAGATGGGTGGGTACTTAGGCACACATACATGGGCGAAAACCGGCGGATATTATGCACATCTCAGATGGAACTGCCGAGAGCTGATTTCCTTGATTTGATAGAAAGAAAGCGTTTCAGTGCCCAGATGAGCTAGAGACGATTATTAAAAAAAACGAACCTAATGCTTTTGTAAGTTAGCTGAGGAAATATTTACAAATAGTTGCCATATCCGGGTGGAGGGAGGGAGGTGACTGAGTGAGACAATACGGCTACCTTCATTCTCGGTTTTCCCCCTTTTTTGCGCTATAGAACTAGCAATAGCACTAGTTCTCTTATGCGTAGAAAACAGTGGCAAAGAAAACCTCTATTGACTTGGCTTCCTTGAACGAACGCAATGGCGAGTACGATTATAATTGTCATTATGGAAGTCCGTGAAAGCCAACGTGTGCCAACGACTACTACCGCTAGTGGTGAATATTGGTTATTCTTACCACTGCAAAATTTTTGGAGCTTGTAAGAAGTCGCTAGAGCTGGGAAGAAAGGTATTGGCCTTTACGGTCATAGAAGGGTGTAACTAACGACAGGCGATGGTGAAGAAACGAGTAAAAACCAGGTGAGGAACAAATATATATTAAAGAGAATAACATTAAAGGCGATATTGGATAGTGGTGGAGCTTGTTCGGACACGGCGGCAACGTGATAGAAATATCCCCGTAAGTATGATGTTTCCGTTCAGCCGGTGTGGCTACAGACCGTTACCTCAGGTCGTTGATAGCCGCAGTCTTGGTCACTGCACGACGCAGAGGATCAGCTGATGCGTCATCATAAACAAAAAAAGCTTGAGAAGTAAACGTCGACTGAGAAATGCAGTAAGAATACGCTGAAAAATGACTCCATGGACGTTGGCTTCATAATGACTCCATATTGACTCCGACAGATCATTATATTTAATTTTTTAACAGGTTTTATGCCGAAAGAATCGAGATGATACGATAACCATCTGAGTAAACACGAGGCAAGAAAACTGAGCGGACAAAATAACCACAATTAATGAACACATTTCGCTGCCTCTAATGCATTTCATTTGTGATAACATCAGTGTGAATGATTAGGATGATATGTATAAAAAAAATTTCTTTCATATTTCCTTTACAACGATCTTGCTGAAAAGAAACCAAAGTACAATTCTTGCTTGATGTGATATTTCCTCAACTGAAGCACTCCAGTGGCGTCTTCTTCGACTCCGCAAAGGCAAATCTACGCATCAGATATTGATGTTGAGCTCGTTCAACTATAATTCATCACCGCTGACATTGTGCTATTTAAATTCTTCCCATACCGATGTCGTCTTCCACGATAGATCTTTTTCTTGTTCTTTTAATGATTTTCTGCGTTTTATTTCAACCCGCGATTGCCTGATTTGCATTCATGAATCGCTGCTATCGCCGACAAAGTCATATTGGCTCCGCAGCGGATCATGTGCTTAAAATCACTGGATGGTCTTCCTACACGACGCTCATATGGTTCCGGAAAGGAGATTGATAGTAAACTCCAAACAGTGCTTAGTTCATTGACTCGATGGGAATAAAAGACGACCTTTCGTCTTCCATCGTCATGTGAAACTGACGCGTTGGTACGACGAGATTGCGGATACCAAACTTTGTTTTTTAATGTTATCTGCCAAGCATTCTATCAAGCTGCTTTTTTCGTCACGTCTTCCTTCAGGTGGCTTATCCGCTCTAAGTAAGTCAGTGTAAATTAGTGGTCTCTCTTGATGACTCATTCATCCATGAAGTGTTTTCCAGAAATTCGCAGCGTTTTTGCGCAAGGATGTTGTTTCACATCCTACGTCGTGTTCAGTTTTTTTCTTCGTTTTAATGTGCCTAATTTCGTGCAGCCAACTTTCGGAAGTCTCCTACATCTTATTTCTGCAAACAACCCAGATATTTAGAAAACGCCACCAACTTGTCGCCGTGTCTGTTGGACTTCAGTGTCAACGACTTGAAAGATGCATTCGCACAAATCGCTCTTTGAAAATGATTGAAAATTTCGTCAATCAAAGCTTCGCAAGAATTCATCGTTGCTGATCTCTTCTATATCTCTCTATGATGCAACACATCACATCTTTTTTCGCGTCGTGGTCATATAGTCTGTCCACCACACATTTCCTGAGCTTTGAAACAAACACAGAGTTCATTTAATCATCCTGTACCCCTTTCTCTAGAAATAAGCTGCTGAAAATTGGCGACTTCGCATTTTTCATCGTAATTTGGCGTATAACGTAGGCGGCGCTACTGTGTACGAGCCAGTTTCAGGTTCGTTGTCGCTCCTACTAGCATTGCGCCTATCCCTGCCAACCTAGCAATCTGAAGTGCGTACGAAATTTTTAACTCCATTTTCGTCCAGAACGATCCTGTTAAGGGAATCGGAATCCAGGGAGACCGAAAGCGCGTTTGAGGCAATGTCGTTTATTCTATACGGTCTCAATTATATATGATTGATGGATTCGCAAAAATGTTAGAAAACGACTTCAAACACAAAGTTAGGTTGTGGAACGTTTGATGAGTTTACAAGAAAACGCGCGAAGGAGACTATAAACATGGAAAATGAAGAAAAGAGCGAGGAAACTGAAAGAGGTTTGATAAAGGGTGAAGGGAGTTGTGCGAAATAATAATTGAGAATTGAAAGAAATGACCGATGAAATGTGGCATTTAGAAATGTCAAGAAGATGCGTAGTGGTGTCACAAAAAGCGGATTGAGGGAGGGAAAGTAGCGGTTATAGTTTGCAAAACAGTAAGACGTTCAATGATACCGGGAGAACTCTTGAAAAGGGTGGTCGAGGCTTGGAAGAATGGTGAATGAGCGTCGAAAGAATAGTGCAAATTGTTAAGCAGTGAAAGAGCGTTGTGAAATGTCTAGAAAAGTATGGTTGAATCTGAAAAACATCTGATGAAAAAATGAATAAGTTGGGAAACTCTTAGTGAACTGTTGGAACACTCCAAAAAAGGCACAGCTTTGGAAAAAGGCAAAGGCAAGATTGGAAAACATCGCGAAAGAGTGAACAAAAAGTGAAACAACACCAGAGACCATACACAAAAGAGGGAATGAACATGATAAACGCGGGGAGGATTGGAGGAATTGAAATGAAGTGAACAAAGTTGAGCAAAATGGCAAGGAAAGAGTGGGCAACTGTGCTGCCGAAAGGATTTAGATATAGAAGAGACTGAGGAATTCGGCAATATATAGATGGTGATAAAAGTCATCGTAAATATGGAATCCTTCGGAAAGGTTGAAATTCGTTCAAAATTCGCGAAACGAAACCGAATGTGCGTCATCATATTTCACTTCCTTTGCCGTTTATAATGGTTTCGTGACTGTAGCGAAATATTTTAAAGGTTCATGCCGTACTTACACGTTGAGAACCGTCGCATGGCCGGAATATCCGTTGGCTAGAGAAAGTTTCAATTGGGTCAAGCTCATTGTCCGTATTCCGAGGAAGACGAAATCGTTCCTTCGTTCAGTTGGAAACTTTTATATACTCGGCCCTCTCTTCCACGCAACTACCCATGACTTACATTGATTTTGAAATTGCACATGCTCTTATAAGATTTAGCATACATTTGCCAACGAATGCCGCACAATATTGTTTTATTTATATGAGGCTTGTGATGGTTTGGAATGATATTCCAACGCCACCAAATGCTTCACTGATAAGTGCAAAATTTTTCCACAGTATATTTCTTTTATTTATCTGATATGTTACTTCGACACAGATATATATTTAAGAGAATAATATTAGATAGTGGTGGAGCTCGTTCATATAGGATGACAACGTGATAGAAATAACCTGTAAGTACGATGTGTCCATTCAGTCCGGTGTGGCTACCGACCGTTACCTCAGGTCGCTGTTAGCCGCAGCCTTGATTACCTTTATAACGCCAAAAAGATGCGAAATTAATACGAAGTAATCAGGATGAATAAACAAAAAAAACGGGACGTTTATTGACTTGAACTTGGAATGCACGTCGGGGTTTACATCGAGTAGCGCGTTATGCAATAAAGAATGGTGACCTAAGAGTATCCTGTCGGATTGTCGATCGAATTTAAAGAAAATGCTTGGAGGCAGACATCGCTTAGCACTGAACTTGTCGTCATGAATTAGCCGGAAACAAGAGGGGGAAACATTTTTTCATTCTAAACAATGGAAAATTGTTTTCTGATTGCTGCTTTACCTTTGAAACATTCAGCGAGGCATCTGCTTGTCCTCCTTTGTTCAGATTTATAACGATTGCTTCAAGAAGCATGAGGAAAAAGCTCCTCTTCCTGTCTTTTCTTCACCTATTTCTCTATCGTAATGATCGAGAAATAGATGAAGAAAGATGGAAAAGGTAGTTCTTGGTATTAGAACGATCAGCGATTCGAAAACAGGAAAAAACATTTTGTGGGGTTTCAGGCGAAAACGTTATTGCAGAAATCGAAATATTGCGAAAACTACGAGATGGGGAACACTGACTTCTACAGAGGAAGGTGTGGAAACCCTAACCTCGCCGCGTGGCCCCATTGCATTTGGCCATGCAATAGAACTATGCTTTTTTCCCTTATTCCTCTAAAGACGCTGTTCTTTCCCGAGGGTCTTCTTCGAATCGCTGTGCAACGATGCGAACTATAGCAACAATTGACCGAACACAGAGATCTCAGTCTGGAAGCGCCATATGCTGACTGACTGGTTAATCGTCAATGGACAGTGGGTAGGAAAGATTTTGAACGAGGAATGTGACAACCCTATTTCATGCGAGTAAACGGGTTAACTGAGAAAGAAGCATCCGCCTGGGACGTCATATGCAAATTACTGGAAGCTGACGTTGGCAATCTACCTAACCCGCCGCTTACACTCTCAATCGCGCCAGAATAGGCATATCCTGATGTTTTTATAGGTGATTATGGCCATATGTATGGAGCATTTTTTGAATTACGCATCAGTATGATGGCCCTCTACAAATTGCTATCACTAGTATTTGCTATTATTCATAAGGACTACTTGCTTCACCTATGTAGTAGGTGCTAACGTTCAAGTTATTGTGACGACATCATCACCGTCTACATCGCGCCCATCATTTTTTGTTATTCACATCATGGCGAAATGGAAGGGAAGAAGAATTGTTGAACACTTGTGGCTAAGTAGATTGAGACTCACCAACGCTTATCATCAGTGATGCCACTGTACAAGAATTTTCGACATAATATTCTACTTCTGTACCTTCGGCTTTTCTCGATAGAAGTGAGGAGGACAGGAAGAGGCATAAAAGCGACAGATTCAGTACCTAGCCCGATGAATGGAGTTTTTTTACCGACGTATTTATAGTGCTACGTCGATAACTAACACTGAGAGTTGCTGATCGAAACGTATCTGCACCAAGAACGAAACGATTGGCTGATGATCGACGACGCCGACGAAATCGCCATCAGTGCAGACAGCACTGCGCTAATTTAATTTTCATCTGAACGGTCGTTATTAAGACGAGCTACGTCAAACACATTTCTTAGACGCGACAGAACTCACTTATTACCGGCAATGATGATGTTTCAACAAGGTGACAGCGATATTCAAATTGTCTGGAGAAAACTGAGAGGATGACATTAATTTCAAGTCAGAATTTTGACAAAAGCACCAAATATGGTGAGAGCTGGAGGTAAGTCCTTTGAAATGACAGGAAAAACAGGTATACCACTTGGTATGGTGACAAAGCGAGTTGAGGTGAGGGCTGAGTTATTCGCGTGCATTTATTTTACAAGAACTCTTCGAGCGGCACAACTACCTATGGGATAAAATGATTTTCCTATCTGTTAAGTTTGTTTGGCCATTTATGGCAGAATTGGGCAAAATTGATGGAAAAATTACAGCTCTTTGGTTCTGTACAACCGCTTTACTAGTCAAAGAACTACGAAAAATAAGAAAGAAGGCTACACTCATAAAAGGTATGAAATTAGCGAGAATCAGAGAGTATATCGTACGATCGAACACCATAAAACGAGTTCAATGAATAAACCCGATAAGACACTTCTGAACGGATCCCTCTCATAGCGTGAAAGAATTCGGCATTGTTCGATAGTGGTGTAGCTTGTAATGGCATAGTCGTGAAGAGAGGAAGAAACAAATTGCTGCGCATTCTTACTTTTAGGTGATATAAACTAATACTACTGAGTGATCGATGATGCTTGGGCACAAATGGAGCAAACGTTGATTTTGTTGGAGTTGTGGTGATGACGAGTGTAGACAGGGCATTAGCAATACGAGTGAGAGCAGTTTGCAAAGTGACATAATACTGAGGCATAATTTAGAAAGAGCACCATAATGCCGTGTATATGCGCCACACTCAGCAATAACAGCAACCCGATATGACTATCGTTATACAATCTGGGACTGAGGAAGTGTCCTTATTCAGTTCGTGAGAATAAAGGGAACTGCAATAAGCAATGGAGTATATATAGCAGCAATGAGTGTGAGTAAATAAAATATTTAACGACGAAGAACAAACATCGGATTTGGAAAGGCGTCTCCTGCGCGGTAATCGGACCATTCACTGAGCATCAACAGTGGAGCAGAAGATGTCTGTGAATAATTACGACCATGACTGCATTGGATATTCTTATGCAACTCTTAATGAAATTTGTAATAATACGAGGCAGAGTCTTCAACTTGCTTCACACTGGGAAGCAATTCTTGGAGTTTTCCTCTCCGACGTTTTCTTCGGTATCCATATGCCTCACCGAGGAGTTTTCCACTGAACACTTCGTTAACCTCATCCTGTATTCCATCGAATGCGACAACAGCATGACCATATGAATATAAATATCTGCCTGACATATTATAGCGATTTATTGGTGCTAACCACCGCAACAACATTCAGTAAAATTCCATCCATTCTGCCATACTTCAGCATACTCTTGACTGACTCTAGAGTTAGTTGATAGAATTTTCAAGGCTCCGGCTGTTAAATGTTTAAATGTTCATCGATCAAGTTTAGAGATGGGAAAAATGTGCAGCTGTGAAGTGTGACTTGGCTGAAAGACGTAGGACATAGGGAGGTGGGTTGTGAAGTAAACGGTGGTGAGATGGACAAGCAAGGGATTGAGGATTCGGTGGATGGCAAGAGGATTGGATAACGGTGAGTTGTTATATGTTGAAAAACCAGGCGGTCTTCACTTTCTACATGCACATACATTGGTTTTTCTTTGGAAACGTTGTTCATTAATGCATGTTGACATCAGCTAACGCTTCATCCCTTCGCTCCTCCCCTCCCCCCCACCCCCAACCCCTACTCCCATATCGGATCTAAGTCTGATATACGATTAAAAAGGGGCGAAAATAATAATAGAAGGATGCGTCTATATGTAGCTTGGATGGATGATACATAAGGATATCCGGTCGCGGAAAAGAAAAAAAGTTTTTTGAATTTGAGTTATGATGGATGAGTGGCAGTTGCGAGAAACTTTTTCTTCATCACCTAGATGAACTGAATTAACTGGAGTATGCAAGAGGTTCCGCATCCGTGTACCTATTACTGGGCATTTCTTCACTTCACGCATGATCCAGTCAGTTATTTTGTTCATAGTTGAAGGCTTTTTCCGATAGCTTCAAGTTAAAAGAAAATCTGCAACTATATGCAATGAAAAGGCTGCGATGATTTACGCTATATTTATGGCATCTTGTCGCCAGAATTCGCTGGAATTTTGTTGAGAAACACTATACCTTCCTGATTTCTCCTTGACGTTCACATTCAGTGCATCCACAATGAGAAGGGCCCTCCTTTGTATTACGCACCAATACTAGCATGTCTCTCAATTGAGATTCTGTGAGCGCATAAAATTCCTGAAATTTGGAACATTTTTTTCTTTGACAGTAATCTTCTTAGACGCACCCATCTCTATATAATTTCATGCGATAAATTATCATCACTTTCTGTCCACAATCTGCGGAATTTCTGTGACGGTCATTCCACACTGACCACATTCTCCGGAATTTTTCGCCTTGTTGATGGTCAACGGTAACATGACTAAGCATCAATCACAGCTGTTTTAGAGCCGTTGAAGAGGAAGACAGTAGTTATATCTAACTGCTTGCTTTCACTCTCCATTTACACAATAAAAGGACAGTGTTTTTTAAGATATCAATAAATTCCAACTATGGGAGAAAGCTACCTCTCATATTTCGCTTGCAAATCGAATAGCTGGATACTATGAGCAGGTTAAACTCAACGCTGACTGAAAAGCGAAGGGATTCTTAGAGGGTCAGAAAATCGCAATATTCTGATAGGCAAGATGTCGTCCATTAACGTTCAAGACCATAAGCTGAATTCCGGGTCGATGCTCAAGGCTTCCGCGTGCATATTAAATGCCCACACAACAATTTCATGACCAACATGAATACAGTGACACTAGAAGACATATCAGCAACTTATGCAATGGCCTGGGGATATCGCACCTTTGACCCTTTCCATAGAACCAGCGTAAGAAAAAGTTTCTCCTCTGCACAGGCCGTATACGGTTGGAACCAACTTCAAATATTGTGGAATGGGTAACTGAAACATTCTTAGCGTGAATGCTTTCATTTGTGTTGTTGTGACCCTCTTCCTCCTCCCNCCCCCCCCCCCCCCACCTCTCGACCTTTCATTAACGTATGTAAGGGCTTGATGGATTCTTTCATACTCTTACCATTTACCGCAGGTTTCTCAAACAAGCCATCTCCTCATGTGGAAAGCTGTTCAACTCCTCATTGTAAATCGCGAGAAAACAATTTATGTAAATAACGATCAAATGAACTTCCCCAGCACCCTTTTCAAACACGGACTTTCTCACCGCACACAAACCCTCTGAATTTGAATGTGACAGCCGCAACTAGTTATACTTATAGTGATAACGCAGTGCAACTTGTACGTACTATTTATTGCTTTAATAACTCATAGCGTTCTCCCACCAAAATCCTTATAACATGAAACCGCTAGGAGGGTGGTCTCTGTCAATGAGCAACACAATCGAGAAAGATATAAAAAACCTGATTTCGTGCAATAACTCCTGTTCTGTTTTCGAGATTGATTGTTCCCAGTGCACCCTTCTCCGGCCACACAATAGGTGCCGATGTGCCACATTGTAACGCAGTCCGAAATTGACTCTTCTTTGCAATATATTCAGAGTACTTCATCCATTCATAGAAGAAGCCTTTTGTTACATGATTCCCATCGTATGTGAGCACCTCAACTACTTATCCGTAAATTTAGGATGACTATATTTTATCACAAAAGCTTTAATATTTGCTAACGAATCTATAGCAGCAATCAATTGCTGAAAACCACCATTTCTGGGACTTTTTCAATTTCGAGCGTATATGTGGAGTTGCTTTATTTTGCCGCCTACGGTATTTGCAGAGAAAGGCGGTAATAAATATGGCTCATCGCATGTGTCTTAAACAAATCTCGTTACGATCCAGAGTTTCCAAATGAAGTCGGTGATGTATAAATCTCCAAAAATCTTTCAAGGGGCATAGTTTCGGCTCCCGTTCTTCGTTAGTCACACTTATACACAAATAGGTCAAAATTGCCAGCTGATTCTTCGCTAGGAAACAATTACAACAACTATTCTTGGCCACTTCCTAGACAGGGACATATCGATTGCCTTTTGTGATTGTTCTTCGCTAGGAAACTAAGGTATGCTTGAAATGCTCAAACGTTCCCTTCATTAACACATGATGGAAATTGGTTAAGGCCTACAATGACTCTTCCTAGAAATTGTTAGCGTGAAATCGGCGTTTATAAGTAACCTCAAAAATCGTGCCTCGTTCTTTACATAATAATTTCAAGAAATCAAACCTGGATTGCTCCGCCAATGTCAGTTCCTTTCAACTCTCGCTTTCCATATGCAAAAGCGCACTGAAAAACACAACTATTGTGAAAATAGAGAGATTTCCAGCCAAAAACTAGTCGTAAAACTTTTGACAACAACAATCGATTGTGGCGGCGTCCGACCCTCTACGGCATAGGACGCCAGAGTGGAGATTTCTGTAACATGCATTCAGCAAGCTGAAATATGTAACGAAGCGTACAAAAACATATAAGGAGCGATCGTCGGTAGCAGAATAGCCAGACACAAAAGTATCCTTCGCGCATCTGCTGCCGGAAACTATCACTCAATTCGACAAGGGCCGAATTGTCCCACTGCATAGATGCAATAGGCCACGAACGAACCTGCACCACACCGCCGTCGTTCCATGCTCGACCCATTAATGGCTGGCCGTGTTCGTAGCACAATGCCACATACATATTTTGTTGCCCAGGAACCTTAAAGGGATTTTTGGGAAATGGCGCTCCTATCGCTTGTAGCGTCCACGCGTCTTCATCAGCTGGTACCTGCAACTATTACGCAATATTCGTCATGGCCATAAAAATTAAGCGCAATACATAAATCTCAGAACCATCTGATCAAAATCTTGCACTTCAACGGGAAATCTGAAACTTCTTAGCGTGCAGTAGTCTTCCGTTACTTATTTCTTGACAAAATGTGAAGCATTGGGACATCGCAGATTTTTGACTGCCGCATAATGATGTGAATTGAGTTGTTCTTGCGCTTTTCCGACTCGATGTACTACCCGCTATTGATTAAACTAAAATAAGCAACTATTAATAGCTAATGGCTACCAATAAGAAAACCCGTCATCTGAACGTCTTGTGCTTAATGCACGAGCCATCAATAGTTCCTTGCGGTACGACATTAACCATCCCTTAGAACAGCTATATTTTTTGACAAGTTGGAGAATACCTTATACGAGTTCGTCCATTTCTCGCAATGCTTCCTCACATTGCAAGAAAACAATTGCAAATGATCACTGACTTGTTATCGTTAAGACCTACTTCGCGAATGACAAGCAGATTTGACCTCTAACTCGGCAACCTTCAACCCATACCTTCTTCACTGGACTACAAATCAAATCATCGTCTCTCACCTTATTGGGCATCGCAGCCCTTACTCGCGGATGAACCGCTCAAAATAGATAAATAACGTAAAATGACTGGAGGCGAGTTTCGCCTCTTCGAAGTCATTTTTATGCACTTTTGCAAATTTGCACATGGAAAGTGCGCATGTGTTTGCGTCTCTCTTCTTCTTAGGAATAGTTTCAACTCTGCAACCACTGGAAGAAGTTAGGAGTCGTGGAATTTTACGACTATACTCCAAACCATTCGATGATTGCCTACACCGGATTAGAGGGGAGTTCTAAACACTCAAAGCCAGAAGATTTTCACCGGTTTTTTTAAAAATCGATCCTAGTGGATGTTGCATCAGCCGAATTAACAGAAAGAAGCAGAGAAGCGTCTTGAAGAAATTGGTTTGAGATGTGCGCTTTTGTTTCTTTAGTCATATGACGGACTTATGATTATTTCGTGCCCACAAAGTTGCTAGCTTTTGTAGTTTTCGCATCAATCAAATGCGACAGGTGCCTTAAATTGTCGCCACATGTAACCTCATAATCAGCACTTCAAGACCAATTTCGCCACTATGCTGAAAATGGGGTTGGATTTGCTGGATCCATTATTCCCTTATCGGGTAATCCTGATCCATCCAAGTGGCAAGCTAGAGATCTAGACTCACGAATGCATCTAAAAACTTTTTTTGTGGATGTGAAAGACCAAAAGAGGCTCAAATGTTTATAGATTCCAACGTAGTTGATGAGGCATGACTTATAGCTGCAGACTGGAGCTGTCACACGGTCTGAGCATAGCATGCTACTATTAGGAACTCGTTAAGTTTAAGCAGAGGCTCTTACGTTGTTTGTCACGCACAGATAGACAAGTGACAAACCACCGAAGAGCTGAAAGAAAATGCAGAGCCACTCCCAATTTCGATCGAATTTCTTAAGCGGCATCCTCCGAAGCGGAGTAGAGCAACACCACATACTGGCAAACAAGTCTCATCAATGTACATACAGCTACAAAAATCAAAGCAGTTTGTTCATTCATTTTTTTCATTGAAATTGCTTATTCAAACCGCAGAGAAAGACACAACAGTATGTGAAAAGCATTCAAGTATCGCGAATGTGGTAGTGCTGGCAGAAAGCCGAACCGAGATGACACGTATGTTGAAGTTAAACTGGGCTTATTTCGCTTTGAAAGCATTGAGATTTCCAGCTTACACAATATCAGCTGGAAGTTGATTCCATACCCAAATGACTCGAGGAAAATGGACTTAATATACTCACTTTAGTGGAGAACTACATTGTAGTGGGAGACTATAAAATCCGGAGCGTATGGGCTATATATATGGTATGCATTTCGAAGAGCATACCATACTAATTGCGAATGAAATAGCAACTATGTCTAGAATCTCAGCACTTCATGCTTTACAAAGCATGAGCAAATCACAATCTGCGGACTCGCGTGGACAGACCCAAATCAGCATTTCTTGAAAGATATGTCGTACAATTTTCTCTACCTTTTCTTACTTTGG
>JAARMF010000763.1:0-14137 GCA_022844705.1 Toxascaris leonina | reverse complement strand
ATATATATATATATATATATATATATATATATATATATAGAGGTCAACTGATATTGATAAGGATGAAGATTCATTTGAAAGATGACCTCTGCGCAAAACTCACAAGACGATCGACTAGGCAAAAAAAACTAACTGCATTGCAAAGCCGAACCGTACTATCGTTGGACGATTTCTTGTAGCATGGAGATGCTAAGCAACGTGTAAATTATCACATAGAGGTGATATAACAATCAAATTCGAAGGATTATGGAGGTTTGCTTAAAATGTGTTGCATCTAGATGCTATACTCCGATAAAGTAATTTTACTGAAATGTTAATATATGTTCTCCTCACTTGGGAAACGATTAATACTGGAATGTCATAGGTTTTTATTTATCGACTTTTTCTAAACTGGTCCCCTATCATTTTCCATATTTCATTCGAAACTTTTTTCTCTCTATCATGGTTGCCAAAACAGACTGTCACACAACTTGATTCCGCTTGAAGCAACCATAAAAAGACAATTTTTGACCGCTTCAATTAAATGGTTTAAAGTTCAGACTTGATGTCTCACATCATTTTAAGGCAGTCTGGAATACCGGTAAATTATTGACGATGTAGTCTGCGAACTTTTTTCAACCTAAAATGACAGCCATGAATACTTAAGAGGGAGAGAGGGAGAAAGGAATGGAACCATCAAAGCAAAATGTGGGAACATTACCGACCTGAACTTCCAATTTTAGAACACTTCCGCCGGCGACAAAATTCGACTCTGCTTTTAAGGCGGCCTAAAATTTTGACGATTTACCGAATAAATATGCCCCCTTACTATCTTTAGCGGTGTCACACCTGATCACTGTTTATGTGTTATTGCAAATTCTATCTTGTTATCTGTTTGTTGTGAGCATTGTTATTAGTATTTTCTATGCAAATAGTTGTGAACGGAAGCATTTGACTCTTAATCAATTGTTATTAGATGATGCAACGCAGATCTAGAATTTCAAGGGGAAAAGCTTATCACGAACCTTGTTGGGATTGAACTGAATGAAATGAGACCTAAAAGAAAACAATCGGGTATGTCAAAGAAACACTTTTGATACGAGAATGCCAAGGATAGGCTGCAAATACTTTGCTTGGCCACTTTTAGACTTTTCATTTCCTTTATTGTCTACCCACATAGATCTGTTTTACCATGGCTGGATTCCAGCTACGTAAAACATGGCGAACGATCTGTTTGGTTTGGACCAGTTAGATTCATAGAAGAGAAGTAGTGCTTGCTAAATATCCCCCATCAAATGTCAAATCCAAAATGATTCTAATAAGGGATCATGGCAAATGTGGCTAAAGCACGAGCATCGTGTATCTTACGACGATACTGCTAGAACTCATACCCCATACAATCATGTGGTTTATAGACCTAGTCGGCTTAAGCTGCTTACTTTAATGTAGCTATCGTAACGATTAGATTCCTCTAAAAATTTGCACTAAAAATGAAATTTCCAATCAGATCGCATACACATCAGATTAAGAAATCTTTAGAGCACTACAATTTCCTTTGAGGGCTTTATTTAAGAGCCGCCGAATATTCGACCGTTCATAAGCCGCCATATGTTATATGCGTGCTTTAGCCGTACTATGTATATGATCATTTTCTACTAGTTCTTTCATTTATGCGCAGTGAAAGTTAATTTTCCATCTTCTCGGGAAGATGCGTTTCTCTGTTCCTTTGCTAGTTCTATGCGCAAGCATATAGTGAATGGAGAGGTTCCGCAGCAAACTGACATCACACTTCGGATGATATTGAATGCACATACTTGTGACCATGCATTCCTGGATTTTTTCAAGCGATCGATGAAGGAGATGTGGAGACGGAGGCAGTCATTGAGGAAATGCGTCTGATGAACTGCGCTATCTAATTGTCTGCATCTTCGAAATTTCCCAAAAGAAGTGATCGGTCGTTTATGAGCAGTCATTGTGATCTATAATCTAGTTTGCAGAAACGGGATGTTGAAATGGACAAATGTGGCCCGTCACGTTACCCTCATCTCATAAATGGACTGGAACTACTCCACCAGGAGTTAAAAACCAGGAGACGTAGGGTCACCTCATGCAGTTGCCAACACCATAACACCTACGCACCCCATAGGACCGCTCTCAAATGATATAGTACCTAACTAGAGCCATCACAGAGCTACTTCAGCGACTTCTGCTACCGTACGCTACAGAAACTTTCAGCTCAGCTGCTCCTCTCATTCGCCACCTACATCTCACGGGCGTTCATCACAAATGGTGAAGATGTGACTCGTATGGAATTCTATCGAATTTAACTAACATTAGGATACCTTGACCATAGTATGAATATCCTGAACCTTATAGACGGAACCACAGCCTCCTTCACCAAGTCTATCGATTATTTTCCATCGTTTCCCGCAGATCTTGCCTATTTCCAGTTCGACGGGGCCATCATCGCTTCCTGAACTATGTGCATTCTATTGTTTTTCTTCAACGCAAAAGAAGACAACGACATAGAGGAAATCTGAATATTACAATCACGCGAGGTATTTCACCATAGCGTTTAGTGGATTCAATTAGAAGCCAACACTGGCGCTTCTCACGCAAGATGGGTGGTCACACTCATGCTATGGTTCTTGGTTACAGCCGAGGAAGCGGAAGGTTATCGCTCGGCAACCACGTGCTGGCAATGTTTCCGGTCGTATACTAGTAGTAGTCATCATATTTATACAGTTCGTTGCTGGCGTCGAGCTAACTAAAGCGTTAAGCTTTTCGCTGCTTACGCTTTGACAGTTTTATGCAGTATTTAAGATTTGGAATTGGAAGTACGAAGATGAAGTAGACAGCGCCACTGTCTATCAAAGGCATGAGCTCCACAGCTTCTTTGCTCACTCGTCAGCATACTGCATTTACATTGAGCGCAGCGACAGCATTCATTCTCACTACAAAACTCTCCATCAAAAGCCTCCCTGCAAATTTGTTTCTAAAGACCAATTAGGATGATGACTAGACCTATGTGAACTTTCCTACTGTTGTCGTACTGAAACAGGAACGTTATGTCCGCATATATCATCCAACGTCCGGGGTGCCTCTACCGATTTTCTGTACCACAGTTCACGATAAAATCCTTTAACACTTTCATATTGAACATGCAAAGTTGGGAAGATCCGTCGGGTCTGAGGTTGGTCTTACCTTAGCCTTAGATACCTTAGAAGTCGATAATCGGCATGCTGTCTTTGCTTTAGTAGACAGCTCCGCGACGATACTTCGCACGATTTTTCATGCGACTGTAGCCTAAGAACGGCACATCATCCGCTGGCTAGGCGCATCATGACGTGTGACTTACGCGATCTGGATCATATGGCCCGAGGGATCCAACGAAATGCGCTTTTGTGAGTGTTAGTCTAAAATCTCTGGCGAGAGATAGGCAACACCACCCTAGTTAGACTGCTCGAACCCCGTGCCACGACAAAGTGGTTGAGATTAGCATCAGCGATAGAACGTACGTTTTGATAGACAGGAGTAACGACCGCCTTTTAAGCTTAATCTTTCACTACATTTGAAAATTTTTGCAGTTTCCATGCAATTAACTTTCGCAATCACAGCGATCCTTTTGTTGATCCAGTTAGAGAGCAGCATTGAAAACGCAACTATAAGCAGTTAGTACGGAGCACGGAATATTCTACCAACGTAGATGAACCGACCGTGTTTGTGAGGCATCACATGACCCCTTACTCGACCATCCGATGCAATATAAATGTAAAACAGTGCTAACGACCGAAAGCTGTACCAGTGCTAGACGTAAAAAAATGCAAATATTTTCACGCAAACAACCGAATCAATGAGAATTCTAAAACCTGGATGCCCCTTGCAGATGATCCATAATGTTTCTAACTCGGCATGCAAAGAGGTAGCGGATATTTGTGAAGCACCTGAATATTCAAAAACTCTGTGAAAAGTGCTCCTTCATGCGCAGTAAAAGCACATTCGCTGAGAATGCACAGCAATACCAAAAATCATCGATGCGCTTCTCACCTTCCACTCTCTCGCTCCTACCTCCACCATCTTGAGAGTTTGTGGTTCCTCCATGTTGTTTTCTAAGACAGGCAAGACTGTGAACCGTGATGACTGAGAACATAAGACGGAAGTAATATGTACAGCGTATGAAGCAAATGGAGCAAATATTTTGAGGATAACCGAACGGATTCCCAAGAAAGAAAAAGAACTCAGTCGTATTAATTTGAAATTTTTCAAAAATCGGATAGTGAAGACAAAAGTCATAGGAATTTAACCAACTAATAAACATTAATTGGGAATTGGTAGCTCAGCGGTATGGCCTTCGCATTTATGCGAAGAGATCCGGGCTCGACTCTCGGCTGATTTCTCAACCGGTCGCCAGAATTTTGACGTCCATCCGTTTCAAAACTGCCCACAACAGCCGTATGTGAACATGGTTGTCAACTGCATTGGATTAAAATATAGCAGCGACCAACGTTGGAAAACTAACAACGACATTCACTCATTCAAGTCTATAAAAAATACTGAAAGCATGAAGTGGACAGATTGACAACATTAATAGTAATGTATGGAAGTTCATCGTCGGGAATGTGATGTATGTCGAGTGTTGGACAGTGACCCTATCCACAACGTAACGGGGATGAAAGAGGTACAAATCCGGCTTCGACCGAGATGATTCATTATGTACGCAACAGAACTGACGAGAAAACAAGAAATGATGGCAACTGAAAGCGTCCGCGATAGCTGAGTGGTACAGTAATCGCCCGACGAGTGAGAGGTTGCGGGTTCACCCATGTCTGCCGACAAAGGTTTTCATTAGTCATCAAGACAAAAACCAGCGTGGACTGTTTCTTAGGACTGATCCCCAAAAAAAGGCATTCTTCTGCCAATAATAACACACCACAAGACGATGACGTGAACGTAGGAACAAATTACCGATTAACAAACTATAGGCTCACGTTTGTTCACTTATAGCATACCACGACTATCGTTATCATCGCGATCATTGGTATATAGTGCCATCTCGGGACGGTACAGTGGGCGTTCAATTCGACAATCGAAAAAGGTGGTCATCCTCCCACTGTGTACTTTTCTAAATTGAATATTTGGCATCAGGCATTTTCTATAAATATAACTTAATCGATGCTGCTTTAATAAAACTTCGAAGCGTGCATAGAGCTTTATCACTGAACATTTCAAATGCTTACTAGAGCTTCGACATTATTTTCTTCAAAACCACAAAAGACCCCACCAACGGCTTGTATTCCATCCATCCCGCTAAATGTCATCTACAAAATCAAACCCAATTATTTAGGCTATACCTTTTGTTGCGCTGAATTACATGAATGTTAGTCGCTATCTCCTCTACTCATCTAACTCTGTAGGATTGCACAAAATCTTTGCTGAACTCAAGGAAGTAGAGGAATCTGAATTTTCCGACTTTCGCAAATCGGACATCGAAACCTTGGCTACCTTCCACTACGAAAATTATAAACGAGCGACTCAGAAGATCGGAGCTCTGGCGTGAAGCCCGTTTCCTTTCTCGTTCTCCCAAAATTCTGTAAACCCCTTTCAGAGCCTTCAACGGAGGTTTTTTCGACGAACAAGACATTCGTAAACATCTTTCGATCAATACTACTAAGCAATAATATTAATTTGTGGCCAGAAAGATCATAGACTCCCGTGAAAGAGAAAGAAGTGTGAAAGAAAGGTAATCCTTCATGCAGGAAATTCCAAGAGCTTCCAAACCTACAAGTATGATGAAAACTTCATCTATCAATAGCTGGAAGGAAAAAAAACCTCCATCACAACCTTTACGAACTTAATGACTTCTATTCTACGAGAAATCCTCTCACTGCGCCATTTACTGCCACCTAACAACAGAATCGAACACCCTCAGCAGCATCGTATACTCAGCTCAGTGCTCATATTTCAGGCTGAACCGCTCATAAAATGGACTGCGCCGTACAGTCAAATATTGACCACAGTGCCGCGGTCATTTCAACGGCCAACACTGTAAGCGTCGATACGACTTTACGAAGCAGAATTAATACACATAAATGAGATCAAACAATAGCTTTATTATAACAAGCCTTTTGTTTATTTTGGTGAAACAAAGAACTAATATACGAAACAAAACAACACACAGGATAGTGGTCAAACAAATATGCATGAAGAGAAAGAGGACATGCAGCGTTATCTCTTTAGTTGGCACAAATGAGACCACACATGTAGCACCCAATCATCAATCGAAGCCATCACTCTAGCTCCCATTTTCCACTGATTAAACGAACCGTATGATCAACAACATTACATTAAATAATATCGGCGAATGAGAGAGTAATGTAACAATTCGAACTGATCGACGCATGAGTAAGGTGAAGCAGCTCCACCCTTTTCATCAAGTAACTCGAATCTATAAAGGTTGAGATTCAGAAAAATAGAGTTATAATAACTCTCACTGAGGGCCAGTACATTGCAAATCCACCATCTTGAACCACAAATTTCACTGACGTTGAATTCAAAGAAATCTGGGAATGTAAAAATCAATTAGCCAATCAAGCCACATGACATTCATTCGAATCACAATCTCACTTAATTGAAAAAACCTGCTCGGGTTCGTTAAATGACGACAAAGATCACTTGCACCCGGCACAAGGAGCCTCTTCACCAGTTCCCACAAGGCATCATCAGCAATCATAAACACAATAAGAAGCGAGCGCATGCCGTGATGCTTACAACTTAAGCAGCTAGAATGCACAAGCTTGCAAGGAACAAACGAATGGGTGTGAGATGAAGGCAATTACACTTGGAATATGCTTATTGAGGGTAGTGCAAAAGTAGAGGAGCTTAGCCATCATATGCTTGAAGTATCTTGTCCTGTCGCTTCTACTCGTCAAGGTCCCCTTCATGTCCCTTCTCGTTTTCATTATTGCACTCTCCTCCCAACTTCGATTCATTCATTGACGCTTCATCAAAATCATTCACAAGATCTATAATGAATGCAATATCGGATGATCGACAAAACAAAGTTTTAAGAAATGAACGGAATCAATTGCCCAAATGGGTCTTGATCTTTTAACGGTACCTAAACGCATTGTTCTATGCGAAGCGTTTTGAGGCTTGCGGTAGTTCTGCGGGGGAAGGAGGGGAGGGAGGGGAGGGAGAGGGGGGGGAGGGCGAATAACTTAACACATTGGAATGACAGCATGAACGTTCATGAAGGGAGCAAAACAAAATCTGAAATTCAACAGAGAATGTACTGCGAAATCTTCAAAACGTTACTGTCATATATTCCGGCATTCAAAAAGAATTGAAAATTTTTGTGCATGTAACCTGAAATTTGCTGCAAAAAGTGGAGCAAAAACGTGTGAAAAGATGATGGCCTAGGTGGTCTGCAGGTTATTTGATGGAAATGAGTAATACAAGGTAGCTCCACTCAAGTTTAAACGCGTCAGACTGCCTGCAACCTCTCAATGACTATAAACCCACTATCGAGCTTGCTCATCTGCTTAAGGTTGTTACTGGTACGAACGTTTGCAACTCCATAGGAAAACCAATGGTCAGCTTAAGAAAAACCCGCAAATGGAATGGCGCAACCAAAGAACAATGAACTGCTAGTAAAGGCCAGTTTTAGCACAACAGATGGCAAAAATCTAAGCCTCTCAACAATTATAAACCAATCTCATTATCGGTAAGGAATAAAGGCACATGAAAACGCATCATGAAAATAGCGAGGCACGAAAGAAAAGGATCTGACTGACCATTTTTGAACAAAGCCATCCATTTAGAAACACCGATACCCGCTACGAAACATGAAAGAATGACGCCAAATAATTGGCAAATTCAAAAAACAACGATTCAACCTATGCTTTCTGAATATGCCTAAAAACTCACAATTCATATCTCCCACTCTCACATAAAGCCACACTAAAGAACCACTACCCAATGTTTAAGAAAGGGAATTGTGCTGGAAATAATAAGACGCCAAAAAAAAGATCAATATTCGCAGTGAAGCATTCACCGCGATACAACCACATACCACCTGCAACATCATGTCAAAGCAGGCTCTATTTTATGGGAGAGCCGAATCCATAAAGAATCATTCCTCTAGCTAATCACACTAAATACGATCGTTTTTTCTTCCCATAGTATGCATTTCTTCCTTGTGTTCTATTCTATTGCGATTGATCGGGGAAAACATTACTATATCGTTGAATAAATGTTGGCAACTAAACGAAGACTACTAAAATATTAAAAACTATTCACCCGGAATATCAATCTCCTCGACGATTTTGGCTTTCTCGGTCACGTCACCAGCCAATTTCTTCAGATGTTCTAGCGACTCGCTACCTAGTTGATTCAGAATGCCGGGTAGCATTTCAGTGATATCTAAAATACATGAAATCGGCAGCTTAGGCTCACACTGTGATGATCATACCACACCGGCACTAAAAAAATCTCACTCAATGGATAACAAAGACTCCCTGGTTCGGCCATATCAGCAAACAACATCCATCATCTAGTCTCGACTATCCACGCATGAAGGAAATGAGAGAAGACATGTGACGAGATACAAATAGCAAATGGGAAGTGTTGCCGTTGTAACAATGCAAGAGACAAAGCAATTCTCTCATTCTTAAAAATCACCCTTCGTCGGCAAGAAGGCTGGGGCTACGATCATGTCGACAAGCCTTCTTTGACATACCCCGGACGATGCCGTTAATATTTTCTTCCATAGTCCTCTATCTATGGCAAAATAAGCCGTCCCCTCTGCATCAATATTCTGGCATGTCACGATACATCGGTGTCGTTGGGCGGTTGCTGAGCGGTCGTGTTTCCTTTAGCTCAGCTTGATGCGGTGAAGGGTCGCAAAAGGGCCGTCAGATATGACGGTCGCCTGCGAATATGCCGAATAAGCAGGCGTGAACCAACCGACAGCGAAATTCATCAGGGTGTGACTGGGGTTGGCGGTGGCGCGCCAACACTTAAAAAATGGTCACATTACCCAATGACGGTTTCGCATCACGGCGAGTACGATCCGCCGGAAAAGATCGCAGTCCCTGCTTCCTTGCAGGTACTTCATGGAAGAAGAAAGGCTAGGAGAAGAATAACCGAAACCTACGTCCCCAGCAGGCCGGCCACCAGGCGATGTACTACTGGCCACGGCAATATGGAAAGCAAGAACGCGGCGGACTGCTAACAAGATGGGGTTTCGACATCTACATGACACTGCTTCGATGCGGTGAGTTCAGGATCGAGAAAGATGGAAAAATTGCCAGCTGCATCGACGGAGACAACGACGAAATCGACGAAATCACAGCTGTTCAATGTATAATGTACGTAATGTCACGATACATCACATAAGAATCTGCCGTGATTTCAAATCAATATAACACAATGTAGTTCAGCTAGCGAAATAAACAATGTTCTGAGTGAAATCTTATGAAAGTAGCTAACGTTCTAAAAAACATATAAAATATGTCACAAAGTGAATATTTTATAACGCATATTTCTCGTACCTCTGTCGGAGGGTGAGGGAACAAATATATGTAAATGAGGTGGTCGCCCACAAATCCGAATGGAAAATATACGAAGACTGCTGCCGAAGAATCCCAGACAGCTGAAGCAGAATGCGTAGGTGAGAAGTAAATGCCATGCGGCAGAATTCCTATAAATGACAGAGACAAGCTTTCGAAGTGCGACCCGTCAAGTTCAACTTAAAATAAGGCAGAATATTATTGTCTCTGGTGAGTGTGCGAATGTTAGAACTATTGGCGAAAGGGAGACACTCACCAAATGAAGACGGCAGCGTACAGAGTCCGAACGGAGAGGAGGAAATGATGGGTGAGTCGGTCGACAGTTGGTGATTTAGAGTAACGGAAGGTATTCTCCCCGTAAGGTATCGTTTGCTTCTTCAATCCCACCAGTCGGCTGGGTCCGCTTCTATGCAGCTCCACCCGACATATGGACTTCGATTCCAGCTGCAGCCGATCTCAAAACATTGGCAGCCGCTGGGAACGACGTCGACAGAATTTTGTTTTCTTGCGACGCTGTTGTGGGAATAGCTCCGCTAGGGTCGCACAGCGCTAAGTACACTGTGCGCCTCGTCGCAACACTTTTACAGTTGACATGAAGTCCGCAGCCTTTTAGAGAAATTGTGTTGAGATCCCACGTTCACTGTAAACTGAACAACTTCTACACATTTCGCACATACCAGTTCCAGCTTCACCTGGAGTGAAACATATAAATCACATGCAGAGTTGTCAATGCTTAAAGATTTAGAAAGGCTCAAAAATTGCGCCTAGTTCATTTGAAAATACTCTCTTGGAAACTATGGCCTAACTATAGAACAGCCATCACAGAACCCAGCGATCCAACGGAGACCTAAAGTATAGGAACGATGGCTTTCACCTTTAATGTTTGCGCATAAATTGTTCGAAGTGGAGACATGGCATCATAATGTCTTCTGCTTAAGGAGTGAACAGACGAACAACGTAAGAATGTTCACGAAAAAACGGCAGAAAACAGCCTTCTATAAGCTGAGATGATGTAGAACTAGATGTGAAAAACAGCAATTCTTTTCGATCAAATAAAACTTTTTTCGGAACTTCCACTCAATCCTTTCTCTATTCGTTTGCTCACCTTCAGGAAGTATGAATGGTGAGAGGGAAGCTGAGAACCGGACGCAAGGGGGGTTGAGGGGGGGGGGAGGGAGGGGAGTTGAAGGTGTAAGGAAAACATATCCACAAAAGGTATATGGGTAACTGTAAGACTGAGCATCCTGTGGCTTAACTTTGCAGCATAACCACCTGTTCAAATAATTGAAGAATCGACTTATCGATGGCGCAGAAATAAAATTCAAAGAACGAAGAAAACTCACTCTTGTATTCCGCGCCACCAACGATAGAAAAAGTGTTCGCCGGTACGCATGCCTGCACCTTCGGGTTGCTGAAGTGAATTACTGTACCATCGTCTCTGATCATATTTACCTAAAATATGTTTGCAGCTTTTTCGAAATGCGACCATTACCATAAAAGAACCATGTCGGGTAGAATTAACCAACCGAACTCAACACCGACTATGACGTCCCTCCTCCTCTTTCGTTCTACACCCCCTTCCCCTCCCTCCCCCATGCGACAAAAGTAGCCATCTATATGGTCAGATGTGCTGCAAACGAGGCTGCTTTATGAATGGATACGGAGCTCTTTCAATGCTTTGAGAAAAAGGAAAAGGTGACGTTGTTCACATCAGAGCACAAAAAGCGTGTTATGCTTAAATGCTACAAAGACAGATCGAAGTGCTAATTACGGAGTGTACGTCAGATTTCGATGAGCGCACTTCCACCAATCAGATCTAGCTCATCGCAGTAAAGACATGTAGTAACAAGGTGGATAGTGAAAATTTAAAGAAAAAGAAGATGAACCAAGGTCAAAACATTGCAGGAAGAACTAGAGGTAAATTGCAACACTGCTCTCCCTTTTCATTCTATGCAGTCTTTCAAACACATACTTGACTTTCGTAATACGTACGGCATTCATCATATAAGCGAGCAATTACAAGAAACGCCACTAATTATTCTCCACAAAGAACCGAAATACGACCAAATTTATAAAAAGCTTTAGCAATACAATAAAGAATATTGTCAAGTCAAACAATGAATTTTATAAAAGAGCACAAGAACCGAACACAATAATATCGCGCTCATGAATGGCACATAATCGACGGCAGCAAACTACTTGCAAGCCGTAACAAAATACGTATGTCAAGACTAGCCACCCATGAGCACTATTCACAAATTTTCGATTACGCTGAACCGCCTCGTGAAAAAGAAAGAAAAGGAGAGAGATCCCGTTAGTAAATTTTCTCATTTTTTTCCACCAAAGTGCCACCGATAATAAGGCCCTCTTTATTAACGTTGAAAACTGCTCTTCAGATCTTTGAAGACAATCCCTTTGAACTATTCAACATATGGTGACCAGCAAACTGCACAGGCTTCACACATTACGTAAAGCTCAAACGCATTTCACCTACGTAGGTTCGTACGAGCGGAGTCAAGACTAATTCTCCCATCTCAACACCTGATAACAATCAACTAAAATAACGATGTTATGAAGTCTTTGTCAAATTTCAAGTCCAATATATTCATTTACGAACCTATACTAGTAGTGGAATAATTTCTTTCATTCAAAAACAAAAGTTTCCGCAACAGGAGCTAAATCACGAGCCAACGTTCGTGTGTGACCAGCGTGGCTTAGCCGACATCTGCATGAGTATATGTCACTTGTCACCTCCATGAATGTATATCATCTATCACCTGTATTCATGTCACTTGCATGAATGCAACACTCGAATAGAACATTATAGTGGAAAAAATGAAACCCACGAAAGCGTCATTCGGAAGGCAGCATGAACATCGTCAAAAAACGTGTTACATATGCGCCACCGCGAAACAACCATTAACTACTAGGTAACCTAAAGGAAGACTGTAAAGGAAACCTCATCAATGCCAACGATGGTGGTAACGGACAATTTTTTCAAGTTGCTTTGCATCTTCTTCTCAGTGGTAGCCGCCGTCTTGTGCACAACCTT
This sequence comes from Toxascaris leonina, assembly GCA_022844705.1. Taxonomy (NCBI): domain Eukaryota; kingdom Metazoa; phylum Nematoda; class Chromadorea; order Rhabditida; family Ascarididae; genus Toxascaris; species Toxascaris leonina. The sequence continues at coordinate 1,537 of JAARMF010000763.1, read as the reverse complement.
CTTCTTCCTGCGGGCAGTTCCCTTAAAAGATTGTATATCTACAGAAATCACGTCATACCGCTCAAAGCTAAAGGGTAAGGTTGAGAGAAGGGTTAGTTCATCATGCTCCTTTTCGCCACGTTCCTCAATATCATCTCCATGTGAAATCGACCCGCTCTCGCTTATTGCTATTAATTTTCATCGTCCGGAAAATGCCGTGAAAGGCGAAGCCTAATATGAAGAAAACCCTCTTGCATTTCCCTCGGCAAAATGAAAAACGCACACACTATAAGATCGACTATGAGAAAGGGTACCGTAAAAAAGCTGCCAATTCCTACTAGCCTTTAAAGTATAAAATCCTTTACGGGACAGAACTTTCATCAATTAGATTAAAGTAGCCGTCAGGATCAAGCTGAATTGCGTTAGAATGACCTTTTCGCATAGAATGTGGATGCACCTACAAAGAGAAGTGCGAAGCGGTGGGGAGTAAGCGAAATAACGGTGGATGATTGTTGCTCAAACGACACTATTACGAACAACCGCCGATGCAGAGGTTAAGATTTTAGACAATTCACTGAACGTTTCAGAAATTACTGGACATGAATTGCGACACAAGCATCCTTAGCGAAAAAATGGTGCCGTGAAAGTGGGTGAGCTAAGACAGCCAAGAATGCTGAACTTAAAGCTGACATCATGTTTACATATTAGAAATTCACTACCACCTCTTCCTTCACATTCCTTTTATCCCCAGAATTTCACAGAGGAAAGTTATTTGCTCAAAGAACATATGCATCTTTCTCTCCTACTCAAGAAATCTTGCAATTATTTGAAGGCAGATTTATGAATTTAAAAAAGGAGAAAACTTTTGTATCACGCAGAAACTTTCACTCGGACTTGATGCCCGACATCAACATCACTAGCAAGAATGTTTTTTTTAATGGCACTTACGAAACAACACGCATCCTAGCAGTGTGACAATGAAACCGAAAGTTTTGACGACTACTTAGTTGTAGTCAGCCCGAAAAAACCGGATTCCTAAATCACTTCGTAGAGGAATTAGATGCGACGAGGTTTTGCCAGCAAATCACACTTCCCCCCTCCTCCCTCCCCCCTTTCTGTCGGATCATTCCGCGGATAACTAGCGACCTCACCATTTCGTTACTAAACAACGAATATATGCTAATCTCAGTTTTACAAGGCATATCCTTGTTTCTTATTATGGGCCACGCTGCTTCAACGTTCGCTTATCAGCGTCATTTAATGACCAGCACAGTTGTTTGCGAAGCATTTCGAGATATCCACATCTTTTTCAGGATCGTAAAGATGGAAGGGAAGAAAGCCCGAAGAGCTTCACCACTGCAAGAACGCTTCTTTTGTTCGGAGAGAGGTAGCGAATCATTTACAATTTATATGCTCTAGTTTCGCAAGATTACAAGTTAGAATCAAAGCTGTCATGAAGCATCTGGCAGTATAACAATGCAACGTCCCGGACCTTCTTTAGCGACACTCTGTCCAAAAGACATCGCAAACTAGTCGTTGACAAGTTAAGCTGAAAGTT
>JAARMF010000762.1:32997-58051 GCA_022844705.1 Toxascaris leonina | reverse complement strand
GGGGGGGGGGGAAGGGGGGAAGTGACAGCGGTGGTGAGTGACGGAGAGGAGTAAAGTGATTTCAGTGCAGTAAAATGGCAATTTTATCTAAGCGTCAGATTTTATTGCTAAATTCCACTTATTGCTAAAATCGTAGAAAGCATATTCGAGTGAAAACGAAATCGTACTGGTTATGGCTTATTAAGGATTCTCGAACAACTTCTTCGACTACTTGCACCCATATCATCTATGCGTACTGTTTTGGAAGCAGTATTCCATAAAGCATTGCTGTATCCGAAAACAGAGCAAAGAGGCGAACCTCTTCGACTCATTAGAAAGGTAAGCGCTATTCTTATTGCATTCATGCCATTGGTAAATGACCACCTAAATTCCGGAAGAGAAGTTAACTTGGAAAAAAATATGTGGATGAGATTATCGCTTATTCGTTGTATCTTTCAGAAATTATTAGAGCCTGTTTTCTAAGCCTAAACGTGCTATTAGACAATGTACGCGAAGAATTTTATGAAGTGTGCGCTATTGCTTACTATTCATTTTTTTTTCGCTCTAATAAGAGCTGTATTGATCTTTCAATGGAATTCCTTCCGCTCCAGAAGAGACTTTCAGTGTAATTAACTAGTCCTTAATGAGGCGGATTCATAACGTCCAGTTTTAAACGTTTTTTTTTTCAGATTGTCGGAAGTGATGATCGGCTAATTGATTTGTTGACGATATCGATTGATACAAAAGCACTCACGTTATGGAAAATTTTTCTTGATTGTATCTTCGAATGCTCGCAGTCAATCAGCACTGAAATTTCTGTTGAATCACTGCGTTGTATTGGAGCTTTTGTGAGTTCCTTTTTTGCATTTTTTTATTGCCTTCATTGAGGATTGAAAGTTGGCTTATTGATTTCTTCGAAAATGAGATTGCTTTTGCCCATTTGTAAATCATTAAGGGAAGCGGTTGATAACTGCTTCTATTAATAATGTGTTATTATTTTTGTCGTTGTTTTATTTAAACTAATTTGTATACATGCTTTCGAGAGCGTCGTAGCAAAATTTCGCCTCAATAATTCCAGAAGCACTCTCTACGAAAACTCCGAAAAATCTCTTCACAAGTCATTTTTCTATTATTAGGTAATAGAAAGTGACAGGAATGAAAATTCCTTCCCATGAATATTATCGCAGATTTCTAAGACTTACTGGATCCGTGCTGACTAAGAGAACTCTGAACGACTACTGCAGCTCAATTTTTTGCATTGCTGAGGTCGGGGATTCTCCTTGCAGTTCTTTAAATGGCTGAGTCTTCATGTGTAACACCTCTGCTTTTATGTGCAATACTTGAGCATTGTTACCTAATATCAGCAGTTTTAATCACATTTAAATGCTTTCATGAAGAGATAAATGTTTTCACATTTTCAACGCGAAACTTTTGTTGTCAAATTTCAGTTGAATTCTCTTTCGCGAATTTGTTGCTGTGATGACAACGAAACGTTATCATCGGAGTTAATTGCTTCAATTTATCAACTTCTGCCGTCAACAAAATCGTCTGTTGTTGCGTGTGAGCAAATTCAATATTTTAGATTCGTTCAACTTGAATGCAAAATTATGCGATCGTTTTTAAAAATCTATTTCCGCTAATGTGAGAGGTGCTGTCAACGCTTCGGCTAGAGATTATCGTATAAGTGAGAAATAATATAGATTCTCGACCTCGCTATATTCGTTTTCTCAACTTGATTCAAGAGACCTCGCTATATAGATTTCAGGGATGTAGCAAATTCAAGGGATTATAGATTTTTGTTCTTATTCTCGTTGGATGTTCCATATGAAACAATGAACATTTAGAACGCAAAATATGCAAAAATTTATGGCCCTCCAAAAGTGTTAGAAAAGTCTATTAGAAGTTTAGGAAAAAAATTGTGGTTTTTTAAAAAGGAACTATTTTTCTTCAGTTTCAGTTCCTGATAAGAATGTGTATTTCGTTCGTTCCTATTCTCTTTGAGGTTTATCTTGCAGCGTTCCCTTATAAAATAAACGAAGCAATAAAACGAACGCTTGAGACAAGTATTGATAGTGATGATGGTGAGCAACCTATCAACGATGGGGACACTCAGGCTGACTGTAATCTATCAGAAGGCGGAACTTGTAGTCGTACAACGGGCGACGCGGTCAGTGAAAATTTCGATGACAACGGCCATTCGGGTGATGTAAGTGTCGCAGACGTTCATTGCCTCGAAACTTTAGGGGAATTTCTGCTTGGTGGAGGGCCTCTGACTAAATTGTTGATCAAACTTGAATTGGTGTTCGGTTCACTTCCATACTGGGTAACTGACAGTCGACTTGCCTTCATCTCTGATAGAATTGCGAAGATAAATAAATATGCATTTGCATTTTAACTAAATATTTTAAGAACTAGCTCATCTGATCTGTGCGTACGAGTTTTAAGTTCCACTTAGAAATACAACACCAAACCCTCTCGTGAGCGGAGCAGTTTTTCAGAATGTGGCGCTTAAATAAAATTGATAATAATTGAATATCCACACACGTAATTCAAGGTGCCGATATAGCTGTATTTGCTTTCAGGCTTTCTGCCCCATAAGAATCAAAATCCCTTTTTTGAAACCCATTTCAAAGGTGTGTTATAAAGCCCATTCCACCGGAGACAGAATCTTTGCGAACTTTTACACAGTAAAGAAGCTATCCAGATACTTACTGGTATCAGTAGCGTATGAACTTTATTTGAGGTCCCTTGATTTAGTCGTTGTTTTTACTTCACTCTAAGCTTTGGGAACTTTAAACATATCAGCGTTTTCTTCATTCACTGAACGCATCAAATGAGAAACTTCAAAACTCAGTGATCTCTGAAAATTGCTATAGTATAGTTGAAGGAAAGCAGAGGAAATGGTGGTTGTTGTAGACGGAAATGTGCACTAGCAAATGTGACATTTTACCGTATTAAATAAATAAATATATTATATATATACATATTTATTTATTTATTTATTTATTCATATGTACGGTTGAGATATTGCCAGTTGAAGTATTTGTAGGAAATATCTAGAAGACTTCAATGTTTGGCGAAAAAGATTGAATCGCTGAATGTCGGCTCTCTAAATGAATATCATCCTTGCCAGTCGAATGACGAGGTGAGTTGATCGTCACAGTGTGGTAGGATTGAATGTGTTAATTCCAGCTAATAATTTTATTCCTAGGCATGCAAAGATATGCTTCGTGCTTCGACCGCAAGGAGCTATATCAAAGAAAATTGCTATCCACCTTCAAGTTATCATATCTAAAATCCCACTTTACTTAGGCACTGAATTGAAAGCATCATGGGATACTGTTACGAAATATTTTGTATAGGATAGGCTTGAGGCTTTAAGTAAGACCTGAGGTCTTTGGAGGTAAAACTTGAAGAGAACGCCACATGTAAATTCGCTTTTTGGCTCAGGCTCAGGCAGTAGGTCAAGAACGTGAGGCAGTATTATAAAACTGTCTGTGCAAGTTGAGATTGTTTGATCTTATGAGCGACACGTTGAAATAAACGTACCATCTGCCTTGAAGAGTTCGCGAAATGATTGTTTCTTTTTGCTAAGGAAGAGACGGAAACGGCGATATGTTTTGTGAACGAATTGGAATCACGTTTACCGAATTGGATGGAGTTGAAGAGCACAATTGAAGTCGATGAAGCTATTCAAACTTTCTCGTCCGACTTCTTCTCAGGTAAAAGAATGAACCTTCAGAAAACTGAACATTTCGCCGATTTTTTAGGTCGGGAAAATTTTCAACGTATAGAACACAATTGAAAATATAAGCAATCGTTGAAGCTAGCCAGTTGTTTTCTGATGATTGCAGAAGCAGATATAACTGAGCAAGACAAATATGGATCAATGCTAGCCACCATCCTGGCCACTAATAACCCAGAAATCTATGATAAAGTCTGGAGATATGTTATTCGGATATCTGAAATTTTTGATGTATCATGTGATAAGTTTATATTCGATTTTCGCTTCGGCTTTTAAATGCCTCGTGGAAACGTTTATTAAGCGATGGTTTATTAAGAGTTCACAAATGCACAAAAAGACGCATTCGAATCGCGTGGACGAACGCAATCGCAATTTCTCAATTCTGACGCGATTTACCTATCTGCATACGCATCATTGGCCGCTTCCACTCGTATCCGCTGTCATCCAAATATCGATGAGGTAACTCCTGAAACACCATCACAGTGCTAGCGACACAACTGTTGTGAATGTTAATCTATAGATCGGTTTGCTTCTAAGAGGGAATAGCTAGCGTAGTCCTTAAGCTAGAATACGCTGAGGAAATCGGTCGACGAAGTCACTTTTTCAACTTTGAAGCTGTTAACGTAAAAGCAGGACAGTACTGGTTAATGAGTAGTACGCGGCACTTTCTCAAGTGAGAAGGCGTTATGAAGGTATTGAGAGCAAGCACGTGCTTATGATGAATTTTTGCGCGTTTTGAGCACTGCTCTTTTTGTATTTTTAGCATTTTCTGAAACATCATTTCCTCCTCATTCTTAATCGTCGTTTTAACTACCAATAAAAATATTGTTTCATCTAACAAGCGTTATATTTCTTCTCTCACAGTCGAGTCAGACCACCAAAATTCCCATCAATGAACCCTTCCAGATTTCGGGTACATTTATAGTTTTACAGACATGGTTTACGAATGAGATACTTCGAAGTGGATGCGTTGTCTATGCGAGTGATCGCTGGCTTTCTAGTGTCTACTCGGAGCTGGTGAAACGAGACATATTTGCTCCATTCTCGAACTCTCTTTCGGGACCATTGTTCGATGTTATACAAGGTCGATGATCTTTCGTTAAGTAGTGTGCTCATCAACCGAAACATACTGACGACGAACTGGCAATATTTTGCCTCTTACTTCTACTCCAGAGTAGCTGTGAGCATCCCTCCTCTGCATCCTCCCATTACCCTTTCCGACTTTCGCCAACAGTGTATTCTTTGTCGTGAACACCATATAGCCAGTAAACGTGGCTATGAACTAATTGTGTCCTTTTTTATAAACGCGCATTTTATGGCAGTGTGAGCATTTCTGAGTACATTCGACGACAAGTAGTGCATGAAAATACGGCATTTTGCGATAAAGTGACGCAACCCGACTGTTTCCTACGGGTCTATTGACAGTGTAGATCCGTGCTGGTGCAATGTTCATATTTTTATCCCCGGAGCAGTTTACGACCCTCGAGTTCTCTTTACTGTTGTATTGTTTCACCAAATTTTTTTCGTTGCCACAGTTTTGTTCCATCGTCATTTAAGCATTAGAGTGCTTGATCGAGAAACGTCGTTCTTTACCGCATGTGGAGACAACGAACGAACTCGTTACGCATGGCCGAACGCCCTCAGATGGTGCATGACACACTGAACGGGTTTCGAATAACGGATGCTCGAAATAGGTCTGATTTAAAGGAATCGTTTCGTTTCAGATTATAGCGGTCGTGATCACCGGATTATGAGCGATGTGCATCGAATTCAGAAGGTGGCTGGCGTACTCAGCAACCATTGCGTCGCAGGTTCGACGCTTTTACTTCTTTCCGACGGCAGTGCAAACAGCTCGATACACATTTTGTTAATAGTCATCTTTCACCAAGGAAATTTCCCCTGCAAGAGCGATTTTACTCCAACTAATCCTTAGCGCGATCTCATTCTTGAAAATCTTATAGCCCGTGTACCTCAAGCCTCTAACTTGTTAACTATATTGTTTCCGATTATCATGGGCTGTAAACGTTTGAGATGAAATGCACAGTGATTGGTTTGTAGTAGGGAGTTCTGACTTTTGGACTTATAAGGAATATTTCCTGCAAATTTTACGCATTAAAACAATTCCATGAGACGAAAGCTTTGCACGGAAGCATTGACGATGATTCTCTTTCACAACGTTAAACGAGCGCTTGCAATTCAGCACGTCGTGTGTCGCGATGGCTTCTGACGGCATCATGGGATGCGTTCCTTGGCTCCATTTCACGTTTCGTAACAACGCGCGGTAAACAGCGACGTGTGCAACGACCGAAACTCGCAGAAGCAATGGATTACGCTCTCCAAGCGATACATGCTCTCGCATATATTTCTGTCACGCTTGGTTTCTTCTTTTTGTCTGGACCGTTTAAAAATCTTATGTCATCAGGGCCACATTTCTCGAAAAACTGCACTGAAACAATAACAGCACCATCGCCGTCTGAGAAGCGCCAGTTTGTGCCCTGAGATCAACTTGGCAGCACCACGCATGATGATCTTACTAAGCAGAGTCGCTGTAGAGACTTACTAAGCAGAGTTGGCGTACGATGTCGAATTGGTTGGCGACCAGCAGAAAAACGAGAGAAATTTCTTGATCCCAAGAAGTGTGAAAGGAAATTCAGCCTTCAAATATATAAAACTAATACAAAAACAAGCCTACTGAGGAACTGAGATATAACCTGTTAATCCGAAGTGTTCAGGTATCGGAAATCGGAGTGGTTGGATATTTGAACGACTAGTCGAAATGTCGTGTCCTGTGGAGGAATTACGTGAGGTCAGCGCTCGTGAAAAGGCGAACACATCGAGCGATCGTTTAACTAAATGGCCACTCCGTAGAGTGGACGCCCTCTCCATGCAGATTATGCTCGATACTGCACTCGAATGCGGCCTTCATGCTCCTGAATGCTGGAAGCACGTCATTAGGTAAGTGCTTCGATTTGCCAAGAAATGCGTCGGGGAATCGTCGACAATCTCGGCCGATTGATTATGTCACCTCTAGCATTTTCATTAGTGTGTGATGGACAGAAAATAACTCATGCACAATTTGGCTGACATTTAAGACTGAACCTTCTGTTCATCACCGTAGTCCACGAAAAACCCGTATAGCGCATTTGTCAGATCGTTGTTGGACGACTTTGCGAGCTGAACCCTGCTATCCTCCTTACATTTTGAATTTGGCTAACGACGGAATCTTCCAGTTTTTAGGATTTTCTCGAGGTTTTTCATTTTCTTTAAAAAAGCCAGCTAGCGATCTTAGTCCATCTCTGGCAACACAATTCCCTTCTGAAATTTTATCTTTTCCGCATACACTCAGCGCTAAACAATCTTCTTTTTCCCATCCAAAACTCCGAATACATTTATCAGCTTAGACCTGACCTCTCGAACTGTGTGACCTAAGGCATAAGTGGGACATAATGTCTACCAACAGAATACTGAGGTGCATAGTCGGGGTTTAGTTGAGGTTGAAGTGCATATCACTGTCCGGATGTTGAAGCGCTGCGCATTTTTTTAATAGGAACAGTGAAAAAAAGCATAAGAACGTCTATTTAAGGTTAGCTTCAGGTGTACCGAGTATATATGGGAGATTGAGAAGTATCTTTTCGGAACAACAGCAGAGGAGCAGAACAACAGATGGTCTTTATGGAAGAAGAAGGCTCCGAAAACATTTGCTGATGAGCCACCGTATACAGAGCATAGTGTCGACGACGTGCTAAAAGGATGTGCAGCTGATACGTTTGATAATCATGTCGCAGCACGCGTTCTTTGTGTGCTCATCGCTAAGACGGATAGGTTCTTATTTTGATTGTTTACTCCAGATTATCAGATTTTACTGCTTTAAGGCGCATTGACTTCTATCAAACAGTTACTGAACTTATGCCACATAAGCTCATGACCGTTGTTTGATGAGGAGTGCAAGTTTTGTTCGCAGACGGGACCAAACCCGTGGCTTTCCGCTTGCCGAGCGAACGCTCTACCCGTAAGCTAGCACGGTCACTTTCACAATCCATTTTCTCCGCCCTTGTCTGCGCACAAAATTTGCACTTGCTTTCAGAGTTTGAGTTAGTTTAAAAAACAGGTGACTGTAATATATGATAGTGTTAACTGTGTATTTATATAACCAAAGCTACTAGATATATAGCGCAGGCTAATAGGACTGATCCAATGAATATATAATCGCTGTAAACGAACTGTCGAGGAGATCGAAATCGAAGCGAAATCTAAGAGATTCAACGAATTATGTTGAATTAACGTCACGCTTCTCAACGTTACGCTGAATCTTCTCGATTATGCTTGACTCACGTAGCCTTATATGGTGTCAGTACAATCAGCTACTCTGATGGTTGTTTCGGCAGTTTTTGAGTTCTGAGTGGATATGCAGCGACGTTTCAGTAAAGATTACCAATCCCGGGGATGAGATAAGATTGCAGACTGATGATTAAGCAAAACGAAACAATGAAAAACCTTGTGCTGAAAAACATTTACACCTTTGTGCAATAATTCAATCGATGCACTATGCATTTATGGTAAATAAACTGTGGAAGCAAACTTATGCTAAATGTTTTTCGCTAGTTTTTGAGGGTTTAATTTGAATATTTAATTGGGTTCATTATATTTTACTAAATCGAATACCAAAAATTAACTGAATTTTGAGATTTTAATTGCCTTCGATGTTATTATTCGTTCGTAAAATATTTTGTTAGTTGATTGTTTGTGTTTATGCAGTTTCTATGAGAGTGTCGCTAAGAGTCTAAATCTACCGTCGCTATGCGAATTGATGCGAAGTTTGGTGGCTGCTAGCGAGAATCGTCTTCAATTCTGCACACAAAAAAGCGTTGCGCTCACGGATCCGGCTTGTATTATGCATCGAATTGCGTTTATAATTCTACGACTTCCGCCGAGACCGCTTATTCATCTGATGAAAGTTTGGCCTACAATAACCGATCATTTCATACAGGTGCATAAAATAACTTTTATTTCACACTGCAATTCAACGGAAGTATTAAAGCATTATACGTTGTTTCGTTGGCGAACTAGAAAGTTTGATCGACGCTGTTGAGGCTGCTTCAAGATATATTTAAAGCGAATCATCTTTGAGATTGAAATCTCGCTGTAGAAAGTGTTACTTCTGAAGTAGTTGAAAAAAGAAACTGATTCAAAACGTCGCATCTTAGTGCCTCAGCTCCTGCTGTCTACGACGGATGCCCATTAGATTATAGGCTGGAGACTGTATATAACTTTTGCCATTTTACCCTTACATTTGGCAAATGATGTGCAAAAAAATCTTAGACAGGGCGTAATTTTTTGGAAGAATTCAAATCTTGAGCTGATATTCAACAAGATGATGGCATCCAGGTAAGGTCTAACAAAGAATTTTGCCGGAAATGGTCTGAATTCTAAAAAAAAAACTTCCAGATTGATGTGGAGACTGATGAGCTGAGCTTAAGTTGTATTGACTAGTAAAGCAGTCCACTGTAAGCTGTGCTTTCTTAACGCGGTTTCGCGGCGACTGGTCACACCTCACATCTAGGCGAAGCGAGTCGTCTCTTTTTAATGTCCACAAGAGGTTTCTACTTCTCCTACCCACCGATGTGGCAATAAACACTTTCGTGAAAAAGATTGCAGTGTGCTTGTGCGCGTGAAGACGAGCAGCTAACAAGAGCATCAATCGGATGCCTAAATGATTGCGTATCAGGACTTTTAATTGCCGAACCGAATGGATTTTGTTTCAATCAAATGCTCTTCCGTCCATTTCAGGTGAAACTTGGCTTTGCCTCATGCTTTTCGAAGTAAATTGATGCCTTTCGCTTGGACAAGTATGTCCACTCACACCTCGCAGAAAAATCAACTTTCGCGTATTACGTAATACGCCTGTGAAGATGATCTGAAGTATTCTTTTAGGAGCTTGTTGGAAAAGCTGCACTTATGTTGATTATTTCTATATAGGATTTGGAGCAGTCACTAGCTAAATGGAAATTCTAGAAATCTACATTCTTGTTTTAATATCCACACAGTCATCTTTTTTTGTCGGAAGCATTTTTTGCGTCGCGAACGGTAATACCGAACTAATGCAATCAGAAGACGTTTGAGCGTGCTTACCAGACAAAATCAAAATGCTGTACTAGTCATAGGCATTTCAGGATATTCTTTGTGGGGACATGTGCTCCGAGGAATCTCAAGATCAGATCGTATCACTTCTCGCATCATTCGTGCACACTCGACCAGATGAGATCGGCTCCGGATGGCGTCCTCTTTTTGGTGCTCTTCGTGCACTTCGCACCTCACCACTCAACGGTTAACATTCGCTTCACTTTATCATATATTTCATTCCTGTTTATCAAGTGTTAATTACTTCCGAATTTAACGTATAAACAGAGATCCGAATAAAAAAAACTAACATTTAACGGAGATCTTCATCAGATTCACGCAGCTTTGCTTCCTCCTAAAATGATCGTCATCTATGGGAGCGGATGACCGATAGCTGCCAAAACGGCAGCCTAGTCTATCTGCAGTGAATCCACCGTGATTTGTTCACCAGAAAACCTGGAAGCAGCCTCAAAGTTCAATTATCAAGTTTTTCTGTGAAGGTTTACGAAACCTTGTGAGGCGTTGTGAAGTTTATGAAGCTGGAGCTTTACAGTTCAAGCTAAAACCTTATAAGACCGGAGTGCAAGTTGTTGTTTTTCCAGAAAACGATGTCATCAGTAGCGGTATCTCGTCAGTTCAAGCGACTGTTCTAGATGTTTTTTCCACGTACCTCAAGATTAGAAATGCTAATGTTCTCGCGGCAACGCTACTCGACTACATCACTTGTGTTCTACACTACCTCCAAGCAACTGGTAAGCATCCATATTCTCCAACCGTCAACTTACTCGTGGCAATACTACTCTACTTTCATCTCTCCTAAAAATCGTTAAGAGAAGTTGCGACCACAACTTCAGGCTGTTTCTGTGAGCACATTTTGCGGATCCACAAGCAGCGATCAACCACTTCCCTTTCTTGTTTCATAAATCTTACCGTGTTAAAGGATAGCCATATTTTGCTCATTTAGCGCATACTGAAATGACTTTCCTTCGAGACGTCGCAGCAAGATCCTCCGATCGAGCTATTTTGACAAATGGCATTGTTTACACGATTGCCTCATTCATGTTTACACCTGATGCTAACTTTTATTGGACAGTTATGGGTCATATTCATTCGGAATCCGATTATATCTAATATTCCTGCAATTAGCTCATTTCAGTTCAAGAGGGGAAAGTGTCAAAAGTTTTTTCTGAAACAGTTCTATTTTCATAATTTTCAGAATCGAATTTCGGCGAAAGTTGTCAAGATTATGAAGTGGCCTCAACAGCATTACAGTGTCTTTTAAAAGTGGAAAATACGGTACACGAGTTATTCGTCAAGGCTGATAGTGCTGTTCCTCACCTCCTCCATAGGTGCGAATTCCTTGGATATCCTTTCAGTATCACCAACAGTGAGATTTCGAATGGCGACCAGTGCCTCATCAGCTGGTATCTCCAGTTTGTAACCCAAATTGCAGTCGAATTCTTTCATTTACCACAAACATCTTTGATCGGTTACATAAAGTTTTCAACTTACAAAGAAGAGCCCCAAAAAAGAACTAAAGATATAATAAGGATATGAAGTAGGTTGTCATCGGGGTTTCGGTTACGAACTCCGAAGTTTTTCACTTGCAGAATGGACAGACTGATATCTTGCAAGCATAACTGTTGGCACATTTTCAATTGCAGTTGTAAAATGCAAAATTGGTCCATTGCTTTTTGTAAATTGCCTTGTATAAGTCCATTGAGCTCGGAAATATTTCTTCGCTTTTTCGGGATGTTTTTTGTTTGCAAAGAATTCGACAGCCACAGGACGCAGTAGGAATTCAGGATTTTAACGCTTCTCAAGAGTGTGTGATTGCTGCCAAATTAGATGTGCTAATATTCGAATACGATTGTTGAACTGCTTTCTAGACTTCTTCTAAGGGAGCGTGTTTGTGAGAGTATCGATGCATCCGTTGAACCGTCGTATATTCTGGCACCGTTGTCAAGTGTTTTACTCGATGATCCCTTCTTCGAGAGTACCTATCATTCACCGCTTCCCACCGATCTTGACTGTCATCTACAACGTAACTTTTGATCGTTATGAATTTGAAACATCTCAAGAAGTGGAAAATTCGCTAGCTTTTGAATATTGCAAATCATTGTCATGAATAGAAAAGTTTAAGAACCTCTTCGATTTCAGTAACTGATTTTTCGTAAACTTGAGGTGCATCACTGATAACGGTTATGATGGTCCAAAAAATTTAACCAGCTTTATCAAATTATCGTCCGTTGGTTTCAACCTGAATTCTACTAGTTAGTGCTATGATTTTATGGGGTACTGTACCAGTCGGTCATTTGGTATGGTAGCATGAAATGACGCTCATTGCTGCACTTCGACTACAAAAATTCCTTACTTTATTTCCGAGTTGTCGTTCATTTGTTGCTCGAAATGATGGATGTGACAGTATTTTTGACTGACATTAACTTATATTTTAGCGTCTCCGGAGCCAGTTCCATGGGCATCACTTGGAGGCGTTGCGAGAAGCTGTGTGGAGTTGCATCTTTCTCTAGTCGAGGGATTAACTGCAGTTGCAGTGACTTGTCCAGCTTCACTTCAGTCGAGACTGCTTCACACTATCGCAGAGATCATTTCCAGCCTTATCAGCTCAAAATTTGGTGCATTTGCCGTTATTTTCTCTTTATTTACAAATTTATGCCCTGAACATGCTTGAGGGTTTTACCGACTTTTTAAAGGTGAAATTTTTAAAGCGAAGCAACCAGGTTTTACTGACCGAGTTCAAAGCGCCGATTCCTCCAGTTAAATTCGGTCGTACTCGTGTGTTCCCTCAAAATGAAGTTCCCAATGAATCAAAACATTCTACCATTTTAAAATGTCTCGATTTTCAAATGCTGTACATCTACACAAATGAAAGCCTCTGATGCAAAAATTGAGGGGAAACCGGAGACCTAGCATAAACTAGCTATTGTCGCAGGTTTACAGGAATAATGAGGGCGTCGTTTCGCGTATCGTGGTTCGCAGAGCAAAAAATAATTACTCAGATATGATCAATTTCAGCTGGCAATTAGTATATGGTTCTGATGGGCAATATAGGTTTTGTTCAGTCGCTTTTCTGTGTAATTTTTTTTTTTGAATTTTTGCGAAGTGTCTGTTTTGGGAAGGGGAACGGTTCAGATGGCACTGTCATTGCTTCTGCGCATTTGTTTGTTCATCAAAAGTCAACTGCATTATAGGAGTGGATTATGGCTCCTACGCATTGTCTTCGTTAATATTTCCTGTGTTGCAACAATGGATTCGCCGAGAGACGGCCGATAGTGAGGCAAATCTGAAACAGGCAATAGGACTGTTCACTGAGCTCGCCGTCACCTATGTTAATAACTCCCAAGGTTGATACTGTTGATGGTTATGTGTCATTGGTGCTATCACAAATCGCATATTATGCAAGAGCTGGTCAATTTTGCGATTTAATCGCGCATATATTAATTACACTTCCTTATAGAGCTGCTAAAGTTCAATTGATTAATATGTGACATTTTTGTCAGAAACTCGATATGCAAAATTTTTTTTGTTTAGGAAGCCTCACTTCCGGTGGAAAGTGCGGTTGGCATTTGAACAAATGGGATTAGAGGCGACAACTTTCGGAAATTCCATCTCTTTTCACTTCCTACAAAAATTGCAGCTATTAACCCATTGCTGATGAAAGTTCTTAGAGATAACAGGGACGTATATTTTATGGAGCAAAAAGTATTTTGCATGGTAAATGCATGACACATTGTGTTCCTCCAATAAAGTAAGCAATGCGCCTACGACTAAAACGGCATTTTTAGCGGATATTCGTAGCACCTGGGATGACTTTATTAGTAACAACAGGTAAGTACGGAACTGTTACAATAGTGCAGCAGGTAGTGAAGTGATGATTTAATGAATATTTCTTTCGCCGTTTGTAAATCTGGGGTCTGTGGTTGTCTTCATGAGTAATTCTTGACAGAATTCTAGTTTTAGCATTGACAAGTTTCACTGATATTGATAAACTTTGCTGATGAAATTAGTAACATTTCTTTCTTAATTTTTGAGAACGAATGATAAAATAGATCATTATCCACATATATTTTATTCGTAACATAGTGTCTTTGCCGATCCCTCCAGGCTGTGCGATTCGATTGCGAGTTTTCTCGGAAACGTCATAAACCTTCAAGGAAAATTCTTATGCATTCGCTGCAAAAAAAAGTCGCCCTTCAAAGGTGATCCAACAATTGGGGCGAAAGGCTGCTTATCCGTCTATGCCCGATTGCTTATTGTATGGTTGCTTTTTTCCGTAAAAGGGAAGAGAGGAATGAGCGACATTGCAATTAAATTTTACTTATTTGTTCTGCAGCAAGATATAGCGCCTAATATTAGTTCATTGATTTAATGCGCAAAAAGTTAGCCACCGTTGCACAGATCGAGGTGATTCGAACGCGTCTTGTAGTCGAAGAGAAATCTTTTGTAGGTGCTATGTATCAGATCATCGCTCACCTTGTGAAACAGATGAGCATGTAACACCAAAACACCTCCCACCCCCCCCCCCTCCTTCCCCTGTCCCTTTATCATAAGAATTGTGGATTTATTTGAGAAAGTGCATGGGTGGATCGTGTGTTGCTCGATGCTCTTGCTGTACTTTCGGAGTGTGCAGCACGTTCGTCGGAGCGAGTGGCGNCCCCCCCCCCCCCCCCCCCCTCCTTCCCCTGTCCCTTTATCATAAGAATTGTGGATTTATTTGAGAAAGTGCATGGGTGGATCGTGTGTTGCTCGATGCTCTTGCTGTACTTTCGGAGTGTGCAGCACGTTCGTCGGAGCGAGTGGCGAGACTTGGTTGCGCTTGTATTCGACATCTTATCAAGTCTACCGCCGACTCGTTCACACCTCGTCGATGGACGATAGTCGTTCGTTCCTTATGGAATACATCGTTTGTTTTTCTTTTTCGCTTTTTAGTTCACAAACAATCCTTTACCCGCAAGCCTCACATTAAGCCAAATCTTTAGTTTTTACGCAACGATCATTGAAATAATTGTCGAATTTCAAACTCATCATCAGATGCAGAGGCAACTGACGACGTGATTTAAGTATTCTTTATTCTTTCATAATTAAGGTCATCCACCTGTCGGTACACACTGCCTAATGAAAAATTTCGTACGCTCATTTGACGGCGGCCTAGAAAAGTGCTGAATGCTATCAATCTATCCACTTTCGAAGTTACGATGTGTTTTCATTCGCCGGTGGAAACAAAAAACTTTTAGTGCGCTCTTGCAAAATTGCTTTTGCAAAGCTATGACAACGTCGTTGATGTCCATCCGTGTATGTGTGTCTTTCTGAATGTTCGATAGTTTCAGTCGAGAAGCACTGAAGCTAGAGCGTCAAAACTTCGATGAATATGGTGTACATTGTAGGGTGACATCCTAAACCAAAGCCCACATCGGTCTTTCAACTTTGAAATGAGTTCTAGTAATTCGTTGATTCCAAAAGAAAAACTTGCTTGCATTTTGCGGTCGGTTGAATTTTCGCTTTATACTGGGTCAGTCGCAACGAAACTTCGACGATTTAAAAATATGAAGGTGTTGTTGCGTATTCTCACAATTTATTATCGATTTATGAAATGTTCCTGTAAACGGGACCGCAAAAGTGTTTATCGTATCAACTGCTACTGCATGCTTTTTCGTTTTGGCCAACAAAATTTGTTATTGGCCAACAACTGGCCAAGAAACGATCATTTGAGATCATCTTAGTTGCTTCAATATCGTCGTAATTGTATTACATAAATCCCATAAAATATTACATATTGTTGGGATGCATTGTTCTGAGTTCAGAGGCTTAACGTTGGCCTATATTCGCCTGTTGATGCGTTATTATGTCGTGGATTCAAAAGATGCAAATGGAGATGTAGGTCGTGTTCGTGTCGTTGTCTGCGATGAGTCGACATCATCGCATCAAACACTTCTCCTTGCACAACAGGTTGTTCTTCAATGCAACGGTTCGTACGTTGAAATGAAATGAGCTTGAAATTGATTAAGTATCAGAGAATAAATAAAAACATTCATTCATTTAACTCCTTCGAATACCGCTTACAGATTTTAGCCGCTAAATGTCAACTGAGTTGGCGTTAAGTATGGTCGAGAAGCCAATTTCATTCTGCGTTGGATATCGCTTGAATCGACTATAGCAACCAGTAAGCTAACCGGAAATGTTGAAGGTATTCCTGCTTGAACATCAGTTGTCAGTTGAGCCTCCGATAGACGAACAAGGATGTCATTGTGCTTTTAACCGAGAACTTGTACTTTCCGAGGATAATGCGGAAGATAACAGGTTTCATCTTCGTTTTTGTCCTCACATTCGCTTTTTGCGCTATGTGCATCAGTTCTTGTGCCTCTATATATCAAATTACTTAAAGCATCTTTATCCTATAGCATCATCTCTCTCTTTTTTTTTTGATATTTTTGCACTTCTCACAACAATAATTGCATTTTTCAAAACACAACCTCTATTGTCGACATGATTTTCACCATTCGTTTTGCAGACTTTCAGTACAGCAGCTAGTTGTTTCTCTATTGAGTCATCAACTAATTCTACAGCTTATTGGCTATCTACTTCTACAAAATGTTAATCTACCGGTTGTTGGATCTACCGAAACTATTCTGAGCAAAATCAATGAATCAGCATCGGGCACGACTAGTATGTTTCATGCTTACGTTTTATGCTTTATAAGCAAGATTTTGTTTCCCTTCCCCGTATCCTCCCTCCTCCTAGTACATCGTCCAGTCAAATATGCAGCAACAATATGTTGAATGATTACCGTTTTCGATTAACGCGAACCTGTTACTTTAACTTTCAATGGCGGAAATATGAGGACACTTTGAAACCCATTTGCACATATATATATATATATATATATATATATATATATATATATATATATATATATATATATGTGCAAATGGGTTTCAAAGTGTCCTCATATTTCCGCCATTGAAAGTTAAAGTAACAGGTTCGCGTTAATCGAAAACGGTAATCATTCAACATATTGTTGCTGCATATTTGACTGGACGATGTACTAGGAGGAGGGAGGATACGGGGAAGGGAAACAAAATCTTGCTTATAAAGCATAAAACGTAAGCATGAAACATACTAGTCGTGCCCGATGCTGATTCATTGATTTTGCTCAGNATTAGTGGCTAGAAAAACGAAATCCCACTTTCAGAGTATCTCAATAAACTGTCTAGAGAGGATATAACGACATTGTTTCACTGTCTCGACGCATCCGTCCAGGTTTCGAGACACTTTGACTCTCGACCAGGTCTCAAATTGCTTATACAGAGCATTTTCAACTTTCCCGCTGCTCCGAACTTGTGCAAACAGGCGGTCCTTGCGTGGACGCTGCGATCCTTGACAATGTACGAATTGGTTCGGAGCAGTTCTTGGGACGAGTAAGTTGCAATTTAGCGAATTGTTTCGCTGTGTTTGAGGCAGAGAATGTCTCCGACCGTTTTTTTCACTGCAAGAGTTGAACAACCTTCGCGAAAACAGTGGAACCTCACCTACCAGGTCCAGAGGTGTCCCATGGAGCAGACTGGTGGCGTTGAAGCCATCCACTACGCCATGGGTGTGACGACATCACGATCCAGTCGTGGTCGCTTCTGCAAGGCTGGCACGAGGGAGGACGTTCCAAGTGGTTGCTTCTGCAAGGCTGGCATCCGAAGAAGGAAAGTTGCTGTGTCCGTTTAGACGACACTACGATCTCAGGAGATTGTGGAAGAAGTGGAAGGGGACGGATGATATGGGAAACCTCTGCAGGTGTCAGTCGTTGTTAGTGAAACTGAGCGCCTTCTAGTTCGGTGGATTCGATCGTTTAGGTTGCTGAATAGATTGGATACAGCTTGCATCATACTCGAATAAATGCGTCTGATTTCGAGAAATTCAACAATGCGAAGTGAAATATTGTGTTTCAGTCATCGCTCTTTTTTTCGCTATTCTACTTGCTGTTTCACGTCAAGTTTAGGATGCCTCAGTTCTTGCCTTACCATCCTTCTATTACATGTGTAATCAATTTAGTTACAGTAGATTGAACACAGCCGTACATCATGATTCGTTCCTTCCGCATATCGTTCTACGGGGTTACACCTCAGCCACTTGTACTTCGAGTTTTCATAAAAAAGCATTGATGAGTAACGAACTTCTGATTTGTGAATGCTATAAAATGCTGCTAGTTTCGAATGCTGCTTTTCTTTTCAAACAAGCTATTAGCAGCCTACTACCAGCTCAATTCGCCGAATCAACGTCTGCATCACTTCCGAAAGCATAGTATTCATTTTGCGATATGGTGAGGTTTTATTGCATTTGAATTAGCGGTCAAAACCGATGGGGTTTAATTTGATTATTTCAGCTTGAATTAAATTCGAAACAAAAGTAAGTCAGTCATGAACGCGGTTGTAATACTTGACTATTTCTGCTCCACTGACTCAGTTTATAGTTTTCAAGTCCACAAGTTCAAAGTCTTAAAACGTTAAGCATCAAAACACTCATTCACGCTAATTTGTAATGTCAACGGGCATCGATCCAAGGTATCTGTGAGCGCTTTGCAGATTGGATGATTCGTACTTTTGCTAACCACCTTTCGTAATTACTTGTTACAGGATGGCGATTAATGAGGTAATGAATGGTGTAAAACCATCGGAAGGCGATTTCATTGTACGGCAGTTATCGAGTTGTCATGCAAAAGTATGCGCATATCTTTGTAAAATGGAGAAATGTTTCGCCCTTGAGAAAATTGGTTCCCTTACAAGGGCGCATGTTGCTCAGGTATACGTTTTTTTCTGTAGTATCCATCTACTGCATTGCTATAATATTATCAACTCATGAGAGTCCGTTAGAATGCTGTCTTGTTTATATTGCTTATAAAAAATTAGGAATGAGGCGTAAATGACTGGTATGTGGTGTACAGCATATACCTATCACTTTATGGTTCTTCACATTTTAAACTTGTTGTCTGCAAAGACCACCAATGAAGAGTAGTTACTGTTGGCGGTGACAAACGAGAACTAAACGGGTACACGATGTTAGGATTCAAACGCCATCAACGAGAATTCCAACGTTTAGATGATCCGATTGCATTTCGGTCAGTTTTTCGACCTTCATGCGTAATCCAGACCACTTCAATTCCACATAAGCACGTCCACCCAAAATAATCGCAATAAATCATCACCGTTTCGTAGACTTGAAATGAGAGCATAGCTGCAAATTATACGATGCTGTCTCTACCACCTTGGTGGCCCTCAAAACTTCGTTATTCAATTTTGTTTTGAAGTTCTGGACTCTGTACCGAGGACCTTATTTTACTTTATGGTGGCGCGTTTGACGCTGCCGAGGTAGTCGTTTTTGAATGGCGTATATGAGGAAGTCAAAGCAGTCAGAGCTAGATTATGCAGGAGTACTTCTTGAATGTTGTTGTTCTGCTGAACGACCTCAGTCTTCGTTTAATGAAGAATAAGTGATTAAAACATTAAATCAAACTCTTCGTCACACATATCCAAGAATGATTTATAAGGGCATCATCATTGCCTTCCCAATAAACAAATAACCTCTTCAGTTTAAAATTGCAAATTCAGCAGTGATCAGCTTCCGTCCGTGTCCATCGATGTATTCCGCCAATCCGAAGCAAGAAAACCTTTGAACAAATACTTTCTGTGGCAGCAAGGGATATTCCGATTCAAAATTGTGCCCATAAAAAGTGAAGCAATCGTTATTCTAATTCCAGAATAGAATTCATCGGTAATTGCAGCAATTTTCATTGGTGCTTGATGACGTGATGGAGGAAACAGTCAGCGGTGAAAAATTCTATAAAGTTGTTTCGTCGAAAGAAGCGAATACAGTCCTTTCGAGTGAGCGAGTTTTATCGTATGAATCTGATGCGAGTTAAGTTGAATCTGATGGGAATTAAATTTTGGGACTGAAGTTTTTTTCACGTTTGATGGATTAAACATCGTTTTTTATGGTACTGAAAGTCACACTAAATGCAATGAATTACAGGACTAATACTCTCATAACATAATAAATACTCCGTATTATTGAGCTTCATTTATAAGAGTATGTACCAATATGTATAGCCCTAATTTCACCACTTCGACAGCATTTAATTAAGAGTAAATTTTTGACCAGATTTGTTTCTTTTGACCAGTCACCTGGAGTAAAAAAAAGGCGAAAACAGGGAAAGTTTGCCAAAAAATGGATCAAACAACTGAGATAACATGCTTCTTAAAATTTATTATTTATTTCATCGACACTGGACAATCGGCAGTAGTTTGGCATCACGGATGTGGTATAAAGGCGTACTGACGTTTCCTTCCTAATCGCATATCGACAACCTATAAATGTCCTATAATGACCAATTATCTAAGGAAATTTTTTAGATCGAACAACCGTTAGAAGTATGCAGAATGTTGCTTAATGCTGATCCTGATCCGCAGATCATCGCGCAATCACTTCGTAACTCATGCACTATCATGCGTCCAAGGTCGCGATACGCCTCTTGTCGTAGACATTCTATGAAATAAATCCACTTCGCCTTGCTATCTAAGTGCTGTAATCATCGTTCGCCAGATATCATGACTATGGTACCACTCGACTTAGTGGGCATCACTTTTCATCGGATCCAATCGACTACGATGGGAATTCCTTCGTACTTTGTGTTAAACGACTCGATGACAGTTTACACTGCAAAAAATTAGCTATAAGGCATTGCTAAACACAAACTTTGCTGAACACATAAAACTCTCATGGTATAACACGATAAAAACTTTGTTGATAAATTTTCAGACTATAAAAAGGCAAAAAATGCACTGTCGATAAATACACAGCGGAGGATCAATCCATTTGAAGAGGATTTAAAGCAAGAGGGACATGCACAGCGTCGCTTCCATCTTGAGGTGAGTGATTTTATCAATTCAGGTGTAGGATTTGGATGCCACAGTGATGTGGCAATATCCGCTTATGACTTTCCGATAAGCAAACATAAAATCAAACGTCTGCTCGCTCGCAGTTCGTAAAAATCCTTAGGCTTCCCTCCTCTCGAATATGCAGGTTTCGGAACAAACTGCGAACCCGCCATTCCCTCATACGTCCCCGAATTCTCTCGGAGTCAGCGTGAGCGTAATATCTCCTTCACCTTGGTCGATCGGAGGTGTCTTCTGAAGGGGACGCCTTTGCTGTATTACGGTCCTGAATAGACATTTCATCTGATGCGACAGATAAATACTCCGGACTGCGTGTTGCTCCGTTTGACATCGAAGACAAGAACTGCCGTTAACCAAAAGGTAACCTCGATTGCTCACCCGATGCGGCGAGGAGGGGTGGATGGACTTTACCCAAACTTGGAATAAACTGACAACTGATAAATTTTAAAGCTCCTCATTGGCTCACAATCGTGTCATTTCACTACGCTCATCAAGCCTTTTACTAAATGAATTGCCCATTCATCAATTCAGCTTAAAGCGCACTGTTCGCCATCAAGCGTTTAAGCGTTAAAAGCGCAGAGCGATATATGGGCATCTAATGCCTTTCATTCGCTTTAGCAGTAAATAAACAAATTAATAAAAGCACTCACTACATACTCACGAAAATATTTCGAAGGATGGTGATGTTCGATGCGTTGCATGGGCGGAAATGTCACTTATTCTCGTGAATATGCTTCTCAATGAAGACGACCTCACATTTCGACGTCTACTACCGATATTTTATCGAAATGTGGCAACACTTATAAGAGGCTCAGCAGACATACGTGTGCGAAAGGCGGTCGCCGATCTGCTACTCAGGATTCCATCGACTTACGCTCTTTTTGGAAACAAACGGATTCACAATCAGCCAGATCCGTAGCAACACAAATAACTGTGTGTGGTAGTGATGTTTGAAAATTATTGGGATTGAGCGCGTGACATTTTCATGGACAGCACAATACATCGTAGCGTAAATGACCGCAGCGTGAGTTTTTGGAACTATATACACCATATGGTGCACATACACCAGCAAGAAACTTTCGCGGCTTTTCAAGGAACTCAAATAGAAGAAGATGGACAACAATATATAGTCTCTTCTTCTAGATCAGCATATATTTTCCCAGTCAGCGATTTTTCCATCTAAAAACGGTTGTCACATCAACTGCTAACGGGCCTTCAAATCAAATACGTAAGGCAGTCCCAATGTGACCCAACTCCACAACATCCTGCATAGATCCTTTAAGCTCATTTCAAGCTTTAAGCGCCCTTCCTCAGCCAATCCTAAACGACAACCTTCCTTTCCGCGGTTACAGATTTTTTATGAGACGTCATATCTCTGTAAGTAATGAAATAAGCATAAAAGATTTTTAAAAGTGACTCACGACCGCAAAACGTGGACTGAGACCATCAGGTCTAGTCAGGGAGGAGGGAGAAGTCGAACACTGACTGATGTTGAAGCAGTAAAACAGTCTGTAAAGCATGAGAAAAGCTGAATAAGCTGTAATAAACTTATGACATCGCCAGGAACAAGACTCATCTGAACTCAGCTTAGCTGTTACGTCATTTTGACACGCAAAGTTTTGGTAAACAAAAATTCCTGACAACAGGGACTTCTCGCTTTTGCTGGGATCATAGCACTTGTTAAGCTACACTGATAAGCAAGAACAGCCGAGAATCGGCCGGCTTTTTTTACCCATCAGAAGTAGCTCTTGGAAAATTAAAGATGGGAGCCGTCAAAAATACTCGGCGGGTTCCATTTCGAAGGGGCCTTTAATAGTCCGTTCGAAGACAGCAATTTCTTGGAGGATGGACAACACCGCAAACATAACAGATAAGAGTGTTGGATGATGAGGCATCAATCAGGGGCATGCGAGTGTAGCCACCGTGTAAAAATCAAGCTTTTCTATGCAAAATGACAACTTTGAGGTACAATGTTTCACCTACATTAACTTCCTCCTTCAATTCCTGTTTTTCTATTTTGATCCTTATACTCTTCCTAGCCGAACCATATAGACGTCGCTGTCTGTTTTAGACTTCGCTTCAGCTCCACACTGGCTACTGCTCAGCTCCACATCGTTGTATTTCAGCTGCCCATTCAGCGCAAAATCTGTACTTCTCATCTCTAATTTAACTACTGGCTCCATTTGCACAACATTTTACAGTTCAGTGTTCAATTTTGTCATGCGCTACTTTAGCGCAACCCATTAATTTCAGTCACCTCAAAACCTTATGATCATCTGACCAATCCCACCCACCATGCGCATAAAACCTGGCACTCAGAAACTGCAACCTTTCTTGCACACACCCTTCTGTTCCAGTTCCCAACCACACCTTTATCTGATTCTTAACTTGTCAAACCGCCTCTTTTATCTCAGCAGCCCTTTGACCTCCCATCCTCCACTTCACCTAGTTTACTTGTGCCCTATTTCCCCCGCACTATTATTTATTGTGCCCTATTATATTAGGTGAAATGGAGGCATTTTACTAGGTGGAATTGAGGCATCCTCGAATGTCCCTCACAGATACAGATGCACGTCCATTGATTGATATATGTCGGTCACACTGCAACCTCGCACTCTACTCGCCCGGGATCCGACAATTCCATGTTTTCGCCATGAAGGACCCACTAATACAAAAAGTTTCTTCGCCTGGCAATCAAAAATAGCTGGGGTCCCCGCCGGCTGGACGTCAATGTCCCCGAACACCTCACCCCCCTCCCCCACTCCTCCCAGCCCCAGTGTCTTTCCGCAAGCGTCAGATGAGCTTAACGTCGTCGGTAAAGCTGGCAAGACAGATGAAAACGACCCACCGCGTACCACGACGTCTGACGACAGTCTACAAGTATGAAGACAGCCGACTGAGGTGGAGCTATCCTCGTGCTCCAAGCAGAGTTAAGAAGCTAAAGATGGCTATGCCAACTTGGTCAGTCATGCGGATACCTCGAACATGTGGGAGCTTCCTAAATATGAAAGATGCACATCATGAAAAAGCACGCCTAACCAGAAACCGAAGTAGACAATGTAATCGCCCGAACTTGAACACCATATTCCCAACTGACTGTCGTGTTGATTGCACACAGCGTAAGTTTTATTAATAAAAACAACTGCTTGGTGACAAGCGAAAACATTGCTGCAAACGTCCTTCGAACCTTGACTTTCCATCCTTCGCACAGATGTTTCGCTATTATTGTCGCCCTCAACAGAATTTCTTTTACATTAAGTTAACCAGAAAAGACATCAAAACGCCATCAAATTACCCAACATGAAAGGGTTTGATATCTCACTTGACGCCCTCAATCTTAATCAGTTTATTGTTTGTTCTTCATCAAACCATATCATTCAGTGTCATCCCCTCTATCTTCTTTTGTTTTTCTGCGCTCAGTGTAGCTGCAAAATATCGCGGCATTTGGTGAGCAGAACAGATGGCTAAAACACCAAACCCAAACGACTGCATGATGATAATTAAACATTGTAAGTGACAAATACATAGTGGTAAAACAAAATACAGTCACAAATGACACAAAACACAAACACATATCGCAATACGAACAGCGGTGCAAATTGCAAACTGCAAATAATCTACACAAGAAAACAAACGAACCTGGAAGTTACAGAGGTGAAAATTGCTGCCAGCAAAGATGAAAACACTGCTGAACTTCCGCTAAAAACCGGCAGTGACACAATACATTCAGAACGATAAGCGTCCATAGATCGAAGTCACTAACCCAACAATCCTCCAAAAGTGACTATCGCTCAAGCTGTTCGTCTATCGGAGATCAAAACGAAAGTCGTCGATACACACGAGCAGTAGACAGACAATAAGCAAACAACCGACTGTTTGCAAATAATCGTGTAAACAATTATGTAAACAATCATATAAACAATACGAATATAAAGGCGCTCGAATACACACCCCTCGAGATATACAAAGTACAGGCGTTTCCCTTATTCCACATGCATTATGCTAAAAGAGTAGAAACAAACTGAAAGGTAAGCATCAGCAAATGAAAAAAATTTACGAAAAAGACCATTTTTACGAGGTGAGATGAAAATCAATCAGTAACGACAAATCACTCAACGATGAAAAACACTGAAAAAGTTAATTTATGTATTTATTCTCAGAAACTGTCTACAAAGGTGCGAAAATGTGAAGCGAAGTATTACCCATCGCTAACAAATTATTCCACTTCTCATTTCACAAATCACAGAAACTGGCA
>JAARMF010000762.1:16648-30069 GCA_022844705.1 Toxascaris leonina | reverse complement strand
CCCCCCCCCCCCCCCCCTCCCCCCAAATGCTCGGAATTTTACTCACTTTAGCATCTGGCTCAGTGCGAAGCGCAATAAGTGTCCTGGAATGCTCGCCATCAGTTAATGTATCCAACAGATTGTCAACCAGTTGGATCAGGTGTCCACCGCTATCTTCGACCATGCTCCGTAGTGCGAATGCATTCGTCACGCTCTGCCTGCACAATCAATCAATGCATATTTTGGTTTATATGAACAATTTCATGAACTGTGGACATAGAATTCCATGCAGCCTCAAGCATTATCTCCGAAAGAAAACTTTTCGAACTTTTCATAAAAAAGAAAAACAAAAAACGAACAAAAAACCAAATATGTCGTAACCAACTACTTCAGAATTGGACAGATCGAACAGATATCTGACTCTGGGATTCACTCCAAGCTGCAATTTCATAGAACACCTGCAGCTCGGATTCCTCATTAAGAAAAAAGATCGAGCGACTTGCAGCTTACCTTTGCCCACAAAGCAGCATGTCAAGCAATATACAGTGTTCAGCGATACCGGAAAGGGAAAAGAAGGCATTTCTGAATTTGCAAAGCGTCATTAACGACTAAATCAGACTACCGACCTTAAACACGCAACCCGCATCCGTGCACTGATGGCTTCATCACTTGGCATAAAGAGGTTTGCGAAGGTTAACGCGAAAGTTACTTCAAGTGAAACAAAAAACGCTATTCAAATAAACAAGCAACACACTTGTCGCCATAGCATGATAGTAGAAGTGTTGAGTCACGATCACAAAGCGTCGCCCACGTCGAATCGTACTGTGGGGCGAATGAGCTGAACGGTCCATATGACAAAAACGATATCGGAACCTGAATACACCCCCGCTGACAGAATCACTTCAAAAAGCAGCTTTCAATGCAACACACTATTTTTGTCATTTCCTTTATCGTAAGCAACAATTCAACACTCCTCACTCCGTCAGGCTTGATTTTGATATTTAATTCAATCGGTTTATCAGTATTCTCAAACAAAAGTTTTCCCCAAATAACTATTATGCAAGAAGGTTTTATAGAATTACCAGTGAAACCCATGTATCCTTTACAAGATGCCAGATGTTCACATTAGCTACGAAATTCACGTCTCAAACTGATCATAGAAACAATAGACGATCCTAAACAAAGCCATATTTGTTGGCCAACTAGGGGACGGAAATCTTAGGAATCTGTCAGCGATTTGGTCTAACAAACCTTGGTGCAAATGTCAGTTTCCACATCGCTTACGTTTCATATTAATGGTCTCATCGTTAAACACATGAAAATCTGTACAGCGTTCACTCAGAAAATCCTATAACTCCACTACGACTCTGCGAAAGACTTTCCGTACAGAAATAATTACTGCATGGGAATCGCTCTCGGATAATGGTGCGAACAAGCAATAAACATAAGGATAGTGGTGTCACTGGGAAGTCCCCCAGAGAGGAAGAAAATGTGGATCTCTCCCAGTACTGCACACCTTACTTTAAACATAACACATTTTGCCAAATGTAGCTTCATGTTTTCACAAAAGTTCCTTCAAGTAAAAAAGCTTTCTTAATAAGGGATAACAACTGCATACATCACTATTGCCGGATATAAGGTTACACATTATCTACTCATCATTTAAGTGACGGTCAATCAAATTCACCTGAGTAGAAGACTTGTGCTCTTGAGGTGCACAAAGACCAGGTGTGCCTTCCTCTAATTTACCGATGATATCCCCCAAGGTTAGTGATCTTTGGTCAGTTGAAGAGCAGTTCAGAATATTTAGACAAACAGCGCCATCTTTGTTGTCCAGAAATCCGAGCTCGCACTTTGGCTCTTTGCCAGAGTCGCAGTCTGGAACTAGTCCACGCAGTTGTGGCAGTCGCCCAGATAGGCGCGGCTTTAGTGATATATCAACTGAGTTTAGTATGGTTGACGGTGTCATATCGTCCGTGATCGCGTAATTCCGTTCCACCTTTGGGAGAGCTCGAGGGCGAACCTTTGGCGTGAGACCCACCTTCTCCAATGGTATGTCCTAAAATGTGACTTATCCATATACGACAAGCATACAACCCAACACAAAAGTAAATCGCTACCATTCCATAAATATTATATTTGCCCGTGTAATAGCAATACGTTCTACAAAACCGTGACGAAATGCGAAGTTTCATTCACAAATCTTTTGCGAGCGTTCAAATCTGTCAACGGCAATGCCGTATTGAAACGCGGCGCATCACATAAATAAAATTAACTCGCAAACAATCGTCAATTCAAAATTTGCTACCGTTCTTCATGATCGGCGTCCCTATTTTCGCCAATACCACGCAATATTTTCCTAATTTCTGAAGTGGCCTGAATTAATGAAATCAGGCAAGAACTTTATCAAGGTGAACCGAAAACGCATGAATAATTACACCCATGAAATTTTTTTCCAAAGAATGGTTGACCAAAGAGATTTATTGCATCGATAATCGGCAGTTCGTCCGGAACGCCAATAGTTCTTTAGTTCGAAGCTGTTTCCGGTCGACGTACAATTTCCGGTTATGCGTTGAAGATTTCATGTCCCGTGCGTATTTATTTGCTTAGTTTTAAAAAAAAATAGTGATTTCCGTATTCGTTCACCTCATTCAAACGACTACAGATGACGTCATGGCAGTACTACGCACCACAGTGTTTACGAAATTCAACAGTGAACTCACTTTACAGAAGGGCAACGTATGGAACAGATATCTCAGATGCGGTTCCGAGAAATAGAAATGAACGATCTGATCAAGCTTTTGAGCCGCCACATGATAGATTGTATTCGGCTGATTGTATGTTAGTGCATTGTTCACAACCAATTCAACATCCTTGCGAAACGCAGCCACATCCTCATACTCGTTAGCTTCGATCTTGGAGCGCATCGTCGAAAAGTCCATTGGTTCTTTGATAACCTGATGGTAATCAGGCGCCATAGACCTAAATACACATCATGAAGCAGAAGGTGTAAACTTGGAATCGAACGCCGCAGAGGGATGTTGCCAGTCCATCCTTCAAAGAGCAAGTTCTTTTACGGATAACGATGAAATTTTCTGTCACCTTCAGTGGACGAGAAGCATGACGTTACGCCTGGTTGATCAAAGACCCTTCTCTTTATCTCCATCTTCACTACCTCCTTTTCTTGAACACTGTAATGGAAGCGTGCTAACAACGCGTCATTAATGAGCTGCGCCACTCCTACCTTACGCAGTGATCAAACATGATCGCAAATTCCCCCCAGTTAACTCTATAAATGAACACCCATAGAGCATTCCTGAAAAGCTCCTTGAATCCCGTATCCTGCGAAAGAACCTCCTACATTCTCTCTGAAAGCAACTCTTTGGCCCAAGCACACTTCTCAGCTATTCTCAACACTAACGACGTCTCAGCCGCAACATTTCCCCCTTTCTCCTCCTCCCTCCCCCCAAAAATAAAACCAAAATCCCTGGTCACATCGATTTTCATAACAACCAATCTGCACGAAACGGAAAACAGCCGAAGTCTGCTTCATCTAACTCTACAAGCTTGTTGCAATGCTAAATTAAAATGCCTAGTTCCAAACTGTTTACTACTTCAAATATTAGCCCACCGTTATTTCAATTTTACACCAACACCAACCGAACAACTGAACTTATCTTTGAATGCAATCGAAACAACGTCTGTAATCAGTTAAGCTGATTATAGCCATTCAATTCTGCCTTATTTTTTAGCTGTCAGGGATAATTTTCCTGTCTATATTTTGTTCTTTCGGTTTCGCATCTTCAACCATCTGCCGAAGTAACGCAGCGCAGCACACTTACCTTTTGCTACCATATTTGCTCACCATCATGCACGCTGCATATGCAAGACGGTTCCAATGATATGAGATTATTTTTATTCAACGAGAATTGGCAAGCAAAATTCTTTCTCCACTCTTGATGCCATCAATTCTGCAAGATGGAAATTAATTATGCCAAGTTTCCTGAATATCCGACAACGACAAACACTCACTGTGTTACAGGAAACGCGAAGTACTCTTCGGGATCTTTGGCATGCAGCTTCCGAAGCAGATTGTCACAGAGAAGCTGTATTGGTGAATACGTTCTTATCATAGGCGGTTTCTGAACCGGAGGCGGACTCGCTGATTGTTTTTCCTCTTCCTCCTCGTCACCCTGAAATGTTACAAGTTGCCAACACAAAAAATTTGCCTCCGTATCTGAAGAATAAGCGTACTTCTCGCCTGAACGACCTCCTCAAAAGTTGACAAACTTTTTAACCTAAATACCTAATTCGCCAACCCTCCCCCCTTTCTTCATTAAAATCATCTCGCCGCATCTCTTAACCTCGCCATTCTGCTCAAGGTGCAACTTTATATACCCCGCTTACCCAGTGTGTACTTTCTACAACCAAAAGGCTTCATTTCGGAGCATTAAGTGGCAAAAAATTTGTGCATTAGGAGAAACTGCGTGTCAACCTATGGTGACATGAAAAGGCGAACGAAATGAGAAACAGCGTCGGTACGCGATATATTCACAGCCAGCATATTCACGAGAAAGTTGTGGACTTTGACCTCTGGATTCGCGTTTTTTTCCTTCTCATTTCTGCTCCTTTCCTTTCCTTCCCTTTCCTCGACCAGCTGGCTTCCTAACAAAAAGCTGATAATAAGAGTGCTATGGCACATCAATTAAAATTACCTCGTGTTTGGTTTCTTCGCGCTCCTTTCTTTCCGCTGCCAGCTGCGCTTTTCGCTCAGCTCTTCGTCGACTTTTAGCTGTTGAATCTGTTAGCCTGAAAAATTGATTAACTGCGAATGACTACGGATCAAAGATATAACGAAATACGCATAGCACAAGAAAAAAAGCATGCTAGCATATTATTAAGTCCACGATGCTCCAATTGCTTGAAATTGAAAACTTTCAGGGATCAATAGAAGTGCAACAATTGGAAATGAATTGCACAGCCGGAAGTAGATGAAGTCTGCTAACACCTGCTTAAACCACGGAATGTTGGCGAGTTTTGTAAGGCATCTGTTAATATAGTAAGGATAGTCGTTAGTTAGCTTATCAAGTGATAAGCGAGGCTTCACTTCGTGATAAAGTGATCAGCAAAAACGACACCCGCATGACTGCCAAAATATTACGCAGTACATATAAAAATATGGATCACACCTAAAACGCCTCTTTTTCCGCGTCCTTTTCACTTTTTCCTCCACATTTTCGCCTTTTTTCGCTTCGTCCAAACCACTTTCGTTTTCTTCCTGATCTTCAGCGACAGTCGAGTGCTCAGAATCCGACTCCTCTAAATCCAGGTTCTCTTCTGCTCGCCGTTTTCGACTTGACGATGCAGAACACTTCGAAGATCCGCTTTTAAATGTACCTACAAATAAACAAACAAGGAAGCACGCGACAGATTGGCAGTATACATACTGCCTAATGTGCCGGTGAATGACTCGACCGACTCGAAAAATACTGCAAAACATAAGGTAATAAAGGTTATATTGCTCGTGCCGATCCGCATACGTTCCTGCAACAGCTATTGCTTACATAAACAAGTTAAATGAAATCAGCTCATCAACTATGTATGGGAAAAACGTCGCATGACGTATGTGAGAGGGAAGGACCAGATCTGAAGCATACTTTCCCTGCATATGATTAGTTCTCGCTGACAATTCAGCCCATATGACAATCTGGCTGAGGAACTGAAACTCCGTCGAAGGGAGAAAGAGATGAGTATATGCAGACACAGACAATATTCCGATAATGTGCATTTGCAAAACATTCACAAAGGCATTCTCAGCAGGATGGTGTAAACGCGAGTGAAAAATTATTTACGACTTTATTTCTCATGAATTTAAGTCACATTCAGAATACCTGCTCTATACTGCGCTTACAAAACTTGCTATTCGGAACAGGGCCGAGTTTTGTATAATCTACCTTTCACGTAAATTACCATTATCTTACCTCGAATATTTCGCTTCGCTGAAAGGATCGATAAACTGGGCGCTGCTCCAGCAGACAGGCGTGCCGGTGGTGCACCAACATCCGATTTTCGCACTACAGGCCGACATGCGCTCATTTCCACAGTAACGTGCGCACCTTGATGCAATCAGTCTCTCTATATGAGTGCAACATCCGACATTTCCGCCGTCACTTCCTCCTCAACACAGGGTGTATATTACTGCGCTTCTGACTCCCACTCACGACAGCTCGATATGCGATTGTTTTTTGCGCTGCTTTTACTATAAAAAGATCGGCTGCAATTAATTATCAAATGTTCATCACCGCATTCCTACGTGTCTCTATCCCTCATGATCTCTGCACGTTGCTTTCATCAGCCTCTGTGGGTTTTTAAATACATCGTTATGTGCAATGTTTGTACTTACACATGTAACTTTGCCACCTTGTATAGTCACTCAATTCGTCTTGCGATTCCTTTCTTTTTTCATCGTAAAAATAAACATGTTTATTATTATTATTATTATTATTATTATTATTATTATTATCAAAAATGTCATTCCAAAACGCGAACAATTGACCAAATCGTCGATAATATATCAAAAAGTACAACAAACAAACATCACTGGGAAAAACATGACTGAGTCGTTGCAACCTCGAATTCGCAAACACCTAAATGCACAATGCGGCCAGGTAAAGCGATTACTCTCGAAAACTTATGACAGTGACGCCAGGATGGGTTTTCTTGGTTTGCTTGATGAACACCTTCAGTTCCGTGGTAGGCCCACCAGCAGAACTACCACAATGCAGGTCTGGCTGGTGACATGGGTGGTACGCTTGGGATGAAGAATTGGGCCAAATTATGTAAAGCTTAGAGCAAGCGTTCAACCGAGCCCGAACTTCGCCATCGCTGTGATCACTCGTTATGAAAAAAGCACAGCTCCGCGTGCAATAGCATTGGGCGCGGCGAGAATACCGTATTTTTGCAATTATTCACCATAATGTCTAAAACTTCAAACCCACGACTACTGCAGCGCCGTCTGGAACCTTGTGCCTAAAAGAACAGTGACTTCGAAGACGCGGTGCGGGATATAGAAGTAGCTCCGAAATTCGATTTCGGCAGTATTATACTTCACACATTCAAATCATTAATCGAGGGTTGGAAGTATCAACTCTGAAGGAAATCACCACTCTAGTAAGCCCAAGTGATAGAAAAAAAGCACATTCATGATGACTATAACTACCGAACCTTTCTTCCGTATGAACTCAGGGCTACAGATGAAGTGATTGCTGCTCTTAATACTAAGTACCACTACGATTCGTACTTCCAAACGGTACTACCTACTGCTTATCAGACCTACTTCTGCTAGCGCTGAATGCTACCACCAGGCCCACTCAGCACACGCTACATCCCGTACTTACTGCTATGGTCACTTGTAAAGCTATGGCCACTCCTACCTTAATAGATATCAAGTCGCTAAAAGCTCTCATGTGCACTAGGTAAAGTACCTTGCGTGGCGTATTTTAACGAATTATTGTCACGTCAAACAGCACAAAATAACTCTTAAAGAAGTGTTCATCGGATATGACCTCTTGGAGCAGCACCTTACAGAAGTATGGAAGCGACGATCCCCAGAAAATCACTTCAATACACGCACTGGACAAACCGCGGTACGGGATTTTAACACCGACCACACATCACTTTTGAGATTTCATCACTACATGCCTCTTTTTTCGTAACATTCTGCCAGAAAACTCGAAGATGCGCTATACTTCCGTTTGCCAGATCGCAGTTGCTAAGGTGCGAAATACCCCAAGTGGTACAACTCAAGTGGCAGAACTGTTGCATGCAATTATTTGAAGCCTTGTTACCATGCAAATTATAACTTCAAATTACATACCCCGTCGATACCTTGTAACCCGAATTACAGCGCTTCGAGTCACAATTTTGTCGCTAAAGGTCATACAGTCGGTGATTACGCGATACGATCGAAATGCTAAAAGCAAACTTCCACACCTAAAGCAAGCCATCCATGAAAGCCTTTCCGTGTTGGTGACAACCTGGTACTGTGCAGGTGAAATGTTCCATCATCGTGATAAGCCGGTACTTCGTGGATGTCGGGTTCAAAAGTGATCGCGAGTGATTTTTTTGGGATTGGATGCATGGGATGAGGAGGGCGGTGGTTGTTCTTCGGACGCTGGGCGTTATTCGTCGTTAGGTTTTCTTTGAGTTGTTTGTTTTTTTTTTTCGAGAGTGGTTTGAGAAATGCAAGTATTGGTGGAATCTTGGTGTGAGCATTCAGCATATCCAGAATGCGCATTTAGCAAATTCAGGGCGGTCAGAACGAGACCGACAAGGTTATGCAAATTGAGATCGCCAACTCAGAAACTGCCTTCGGAATGACGATTTACATTCTGTGAAGGGATGCATGTATGGTGATGTTTGGTTGATGCGTGCTTGTTTGCTGTCCTTCACCGTCCGGCAGCTTCTTTACGAACGACGTCAACACCGCACTATTCATTGATCGGCGATCAGAGTTGACTTCTTGGCACTTTTAATGCGCGAGGAAGAATGCACGACGGATGAGGTTGGAGTTGAGGTAGTGATGCAACTACACACATTCCGTTGCTCGGAGGGGGAGGGGGGAACGAGTGCCAGTTACAGTGAGGCAGTGCTTACCACCTCCGAGCCTCCATACTGTTCTTTGCTGTCCTTTTGCACAATGCGATAAACATAGAAACGATCGGTGAAGAGTATCGTACAGGTTCAAAGCACTGTTGGAACATCTTTTTTATGTTAACTGCTACGGTCCAGTCGAATCCTATCTGGATGTCTTCGGCTATAGATAAATTCCTCTTCCGTATCTGATGTAATGCATATAATTCCACTGCAATTCCTATAATCGTTTTTCTGAACGTTTCGCGACTATTCATAACTTGTAGAGGGCTCATTCACTCGATATGCAGCAGTAAACACAATCCCCCTCTTCTAAAATTAATTGGACAACAGCTCAGCCACTGAAATTCGAGTGTGAGGGGCTTTGGAACTATTTGACATGTCTCTGAGGTATTTCCGGTGGGTCAATACGTTCTTGAACTGTGCACATATTTCTTAGCACACTGATGCAATATGTGAAGCAGACGCGCGCGTAAAGAACTGTACAAGACGCGGCGTCTAGCAGTGTGGTTGCATATCTCGCGCACGCCCAGGTGTGACATACCTCAGGCTCATACACGTCGTCATTTTTCGTTCACCAACGAGCTTTTCAAGACATCTGCGGTGGTTTACTCTCGCTAATCGGTTTGGTTGCCGGATACCATGAGAACGGAAAGTGGCCTTTTCTGAGGGCCGGGATATAGACTTTTCCTTTCATTCTTTAGAGGATTATTTTTTAGGCAGTAGATAGGATGATGGTTACATTCTGCAAATCTAAAAATATTAGAGAAAATATCTGAGCTGCAGGACGAGGTTTCCTTCCTTCTCCATTTCAGAAAATTTTCTATGTTGATGTTACTTCGCTATTAGGTTACACGTCGATATGTGTCTCTCACCTTCGTGTTCAAACCCTCTTGCAGCCTACTTGCAGCTTTTCCGGAAGGCTTCGGCGAGCTTTGAGCGCTTCCGCTGACCGTGGCAACCGCGACGCGACAGCATTTGCGCCTTCGTTTGCTCACTCCTTTGATGACTTTAACGGGCTAGTTTGAGACCAGATTGTGGACTACGATGATGTTGTTCATTATTAATACGAATGTATTCAGAAGATTGTTCTTTCTCGTTTCCTATTTGTCAGTTGGCGCACTGTAGTTTTCATTTTCCAGAAAGAGGGTGGGTAATCCGCTGTGCAGTTAGGAGTGGAGAAGGCATACAAAGGATGTACGAGGGTGTGGGAACACGGGTTGACGACGAGGTCGAAGATCACCTATGGAATGATTTCGAAAGTTGTGCGCAATCGGTAACGTTGCTTTACCGAAATCCCACGTGGAAGGCACTTCAGAAAGCGGCCGCATCGACGACGCAACTGTACAAGAGTGGACTCGAGCGTGAGAAGAAATCTTTCGACAAAGGTGCCTCTTACTTTTTTTGGGAATCCCTGTGAAAAGCGCTTGACAAATGTTTTTTTTTTTGTGTGTGTGTGTATTATATCTCCACTGACAAACCAAAAAGCTGTGGGGGATGGATGAACTTTTATTTGATTCGGAACTCCTCAAAGACCGAATTTCATTCCGGCGAATCATCTCTCGCTTGATTTATAATTTCTCAAGAACACTACAGAAATTTGATCCTGAAATTTTTATCAAATGCTGCCGACAGTATGCTTCAGCAGTCTATAGTACTGAGTACTTAAGCATATTAGCAAGCGAGGGTTTGTTTTTGAACACCGGGTAGCAGGTTGGTATGACATTTTGGATCTGTAGATTTGGACTGTTACTGAATTGCACGAATCAAAGGAATACACATGTGTTTGGTGCGGATGCACCTTTTCCTATGTTAGTTCAGAGGTTTATCTGCAAGATTGTCGCTGATTCATCAGATCAGTTCCCTGCTTGTGCGGATAAACCAAAGGAAGTTAAACGTTCGAATTTCTGCTATATCAGATGAAGAACATCCCGCATCGCTTTCCAGGGACTGCTGAACTAACATTTGCCGACTGTATGAGACCTGACCAGTTTTAGGCTTTTTATAAATTCCATACGGTTAGCTCATATATTTGTTGTTCAGGTTATGTGGCAGGGAGGCAGTCGGTAGCGAGAGAGATGCTTGGATTACGCCGACATCGTGAACTCTCTCTCGAAGAAATTTGGAAGCTGCTGTCAAAACCGTTGTGCTCTGTGGATCACAACCGTTCATCGCCGGGCCCTCCTCCAGAGCCTTCGGATAATCATGCAGTAGATGTTTTTCAGCAGGTATCCCCCATTGCTGTATAATTGCGCTCCACCATTATACATGCAGCAATGCGACGAACTACTGGACCCGAGCATGATCAGATATTATATATCTTAAGGATGTTGGACGAAAATCGGCATTGTTGGGACGTGCTAGCAGATGACAAAAACAGCTTTTCAAGTGTACTGCGGTTAGCTGATGCGCATCTCATAACATGGAGTCATTGTTGTCACTTCGCTTTGTCTTGCTCTCTTTTTGTAGCTTCTCCATTTTCATTCCTTATCCCTCTTTCCAAGCGATGTCACTTCAGCAAGCGATGAGCTCAGCCGGGGCGATTAATTAGACGGATTTATCTGCTATAGTCAACTTAGCGCTGAACTCAAATATTGCGAACGGAGCGGCGTTGGGTGGTGCAGGGCGGTAGTGCAACATGAGTTACTTTTAGTTGGTTTTAAAGCACAGCTGATAGGCGTAAGAGGGCTTACAGCTAGCCTCAGGTGAAGGAAGGTAAGAAAAAGCGCAATGAACGGAACTGAGTAGACCTGTTGGTGGTGATGTTACCTTACATTTTTTTTATGACAGCCGGTGTTTACATGTTGTCAGAATTTTGAAGGATGTGATGATCGAATCGTTCCTTCTTCCGGTTACCTCTTTGGCTGACTTACTTTCGGCGTGAATGGAATAAAATCTATGAATAGAATCCGACGTCACATTGAAATCGATGTTAGCAGTTGCTGTAATACTGCTTCCCGAAACTAGGGTGGATAGTCGTAGTGGGTGCGGGGGAAATTGCTTTCGAGTTTTATTAGGAGTTCGGCGATTTTTGCTAGGTATTGTGCTAGCTTCTGCAAACTTGCTGTCACATCAGATATGTTATTGCAAATGCATGACGCAGCTTGATTATCACAGCAAGCATTAGTACACGCAGTTGTTGCAGCATTTTGCTGATTCAGTGGCCCCTCCACCGTCCTTCAGCTGGCTGCAGTTTATTATGAGGGTTCACTGGCCTTGCCCATCGTGTGGAGATAAAAAATCATTTCTTGCACATCGGAGCGGTTCTATTGCTGATGATTGTACGTAGCCGTGTTTTTCGAAATACATTGATTCGTTCAACGTGCCGTCGTATTTAAGTGTTTGTGGTTGTGTGCTGTTCTAGATGATACAGACTTATGTATGTTTTACGAATAGGGCATTTAAGTGGAAACAAAATAGAGAAGTGATTGCCTTGAGGTTTGGTTCAATATTGTCACATTTGCAGGCGCTTTGCGTGCCATCGAATGCGGTCTCACCACAGCGTGTCAACGAGTTGAACACATTCCTTTCTGGGCAACTAAATCGACACCGTAAGCGTGTACACTCGCCTTCTACCGGCTGCTACAAGAAATTCCGACGTTCCCAGTGAAATATTCAGTGCGCATTTGTTACGGTTTTCGTTCATTCGTTTATTCCTGTTGTACTCCCGCCCTCCCACCGTTTGCAAATGCCTTTATGTCTTGTTGTGTATATAAGTTGAAATGAGTTGTTTACAGAAATTAGCATAAGTTGCGCAATTGTAAATGCGGCACTAAACATATGTTGAGTGCAAGTTTTATCCCATCGAATCCGGCATCAAAAACTATGAAAACAGTTGAATAATGCGTTGTGGTTTTATGCGCGCTTGCAGGTCTGCTTGCTTGCGGCGCTCACTCAATGCTTATATGTTTACTTTCGCCTGTTCACCCGCTGCCCAATTTTAGCTCGATTGGTTTCTTGTAGTATATTCATGTTGATTCATCAACTTTGAAAGACGTTATGAATATCTGTGAATGGCAGAAATTTGCATTCATTTTGCTTCATTCGGCCCTTCTTGATTGTTTTCCGATCGCTTCACAGAAAGAACGATCTTTCGTGAAAGATTTGTAGCAGTCCGGGTAGCCAAATATGAGAGCATTATTTTCTCTGACAGTTTTTTATTTGTTACTAACTCACTAAACTAGTAGATGAGACAAGTGGTGTAGTTACGTGTATCACGCCCTATTTTGGGGCGCATTTGTCCACTCGTCACATGTTCGTGAAGGTGTAAGGAATGTCTCATTTGTGGTACTTTCGTAGAGCTCTGGTTTTGATGGAAAACTTTTCTTTGACAGTTCCCTGCTTTATTATCTCGGCTATGGTCCGCTTTGACACGTTGTTTTTTGCTTTCAAATAGCTTTATTTGTTGATATTGATGAATGAGAGGAAACCATTTAGATTGAGTATTGTGTACGAGACAATCTGTTGAATGTGTTTCTTTTCTGTTTTGTATAGGTGTGGAGATGGTGTCGATTGATTGCAAAATCTTTCATTTTGCTCACTGCTTTATATATAATTTTTTTATCCATTTCAAGTAATGCTTTTCACTAAAATAAATTTTAATTCTAGCGTTTGTAATGTGCAAATGAATGGTTCGCATTTCCGTTAGCCGGATGGCACTTCCGATGTTTGTAATTGAATTATTCGTTCCACACCTTAATGTAGGCGTTAACTTGGCAATTATTCTGTTTAATGTTTCTTGTTGGATGTCTTATATATTGCAAAGTTTTGGTGGCGGTAGGTAATATTGC
>JAARMF010000762.1:0-16385 GCA_022844705.1 Toxascaris leonina | reverse complement strand
GGCAGGGGGCCAAGAGAGATCTTTTCTCCCAGAAGTTTCTTTCGTAAGTTGAGGCTTTTAGGGCATCACAGTTTGCATTAAAATTTCATTGCTTGAATTCATATCAGATTGCTAAATCTACGCACATTGAGCAGTAGAGAAAATATCCTGTATAACATATTGACAAATTTTTGTTTTGTTTATTTATCTATTTGCAAATCTCAGTCGAGCAGCTGAAATCATGAACCACTTCATTCCTTATCGGTTCACGGTTCCCTGAAGGTGAAAGTAGAATCATTTTCGAAGACACATGGCGCCAGCTGTATATCTTCCCCTTCTTGCCTCCTTTCTTGGTCTTCGTTGTACGTCAGGCGTGCTTATGGCCGAATGTCGATGCGATCCTGCGCTTCGAATTGCATTCGATAGTAATGATGCTGGTTGACAGCTAGAAGATAAAGTGGACGCCTACTGAGAGTGCGGTTCGTCCAGCTGTACCAAAGGTCTGATAAGTTCGAGTGGCTCAAAGTCTCGTGAGTTTGGATGCCTCAGAAGTGGGGGGAGGGGGATGACGACGTGAGCTTTGTGACTTGGCCACACCGATTGGTGCAACAGCCGTTGAAGGGATTTGGTGTTTTTCGTGATTATCTGTTGTGGTGATGCTATAATGGTCGTAGATTAAAAGAAGCGTTGATTTGAAGATGTTGTGGAGGTTCGTCCTAATTTAATGTTGTGGTTGCAGAGGAGTAGATAGTGATGTCGGACGAGCCGATAACTCCTAAGCTGACTTCCTGTTGCTCCATCCTGACCTGAAAAGCCGAATTGGATTATGTTGGCGTCGTTGTGCTGTTGGATTTCTGCCTTTGTACTGTTAATTCCCGTTTTTGTGTATTGTGGTTTGGACTCGTACTACGAATATCAATACATCTTTTGATTAGAACAGGTGGAAGAAGATAGAGGGATGGATGCACGGGAGGAGAAAGGGGAGTCTCAAGCTGTGCTTTTTCAGACGTTTATGGAAGGAGGAAAAAAGGCGAGATAGAGCTGCGATTGCTAGATTTCTTATACCTGACTGCGAGTAGCGACTCAGTCATACACTGCCGCATAAGCCACATTGAAGTTTGAAATTGGAAGGTGAAGTGACCAAAGTTTAGAAATGAAGCTTCAAAGCTGAACGCATTGTGATACTCTTCTTCCGATTTCTCAAGTCAAAATTAACGTGTGACCAGAACGAAAACCGTAAAACTATAGGGTGACGACGTATTTGAACGAAGAGAACAACCGAGAGGGGTGAAAAGCTTTAAAGCTTTTAAGCAATAATTAAGTAAAAGTGAATTTTGGCACCAAAGTGGATTCCTTGTTTTTTTAAAGGCAGATGAGCCCTATGCGCTACCTGACATGGAAAGTGAAATGAGGAAGGAGATGTCACTGCAGGAGGAGTGGATTCGGGTGGGATTTTATTCGAGTTTGTGCGGTGTCTGATTTTGGCTTCTAAAGTCGTAAGAGCGCTTTAAGAAATTGTGCATATCGGCATCATCACATCAAGAGGTCTCGCATGTTTGTACGTCGTTATTAACATAGAACGAATACCTGTTTCATAACTGCTTTTGCTTTAGGTGGATTTAAGTAGTGTAAAGTCGACTGCAAGACGATCGATTGTGTGCTACGCTTATAATGGTAAAAAGTTTCCTTTGTTATACTCGAGTGTTCTATAAGTGCTGTACTTAGCTGAGTGTGTTTGAAGATGGCAGCCTGTAAAATTCCGATTCATGCTTATGAGTTTAGGCCAAAATCGTTTGATTTAATTTTCAAGTTCATATAATTTCGGAAAAGTTCATCAAAAGAGATTCCTAGAAATCTTAGGAGTACTAAGTTTAGGACGAATTTGGAGGGGAATTACGTCCACTATCAACCTGCAAGTAATCCGTGAAGTAAGAGTAATATTCTTGAGCACCCACTGAGTCGAAAGGAGCTACTCAATTTTTCAACCACCAAAATAGCGTGAATGATAGATATGTGGAATTTGCAAGTGGTTTTGATTGTAAAGTTCAAAGTGTATAATTATTTTTCATTGATGTCTGTTTCAGCCTCAGAACGATCACATTGAATTACATCGTAAACGTCATGGAAGACGTCCTGATTATGAGGAACGATTGTAAGTTTTGGTTGGTTTATTTTCAGGTACATGCCCCCATTCCATTATTGACGTAAACTATTACGTTATTCTCTTAGAATTTCCGACAAATTTCTAGGTTACTATGCCAGTTGGATCTTGTGTGGTCTGTGATTTTATATTAGCGTATAAGGCACACACTTGCATCACCTTTACTTTTTCTTGGCAAGTCAGAGATAACCTCGAAAGCACAAGAAAAAGAAATGAACGAAATATTTAGTGCGCTTTCGAAAATTTCGACGGACACTTTGCTTATCCTTTTGGTTTCGTTAGTATGCTTTTGATTGCCGTCCTTGGAAGAATGCCATGACGAACTACGGAAAACTCGTAGAGCCCGTTGTAACTTCGCCGGAGAAAATTTCGAGGGTGCTGTGTTTATCAAAGATGCATAATATTGTCGCTGTTTGATGACAAATTACCAATTCCTTTTTATGTGGAGGAGTGACTGCTCATTTTCGTGAACCCATAAAATCGTCAAGCGATTATACCTCAAGTGGGCTAGCTTTTGGCCAGAAAAGAAATTAAAGGTCCCAAAACTGTGATAATAAAGTATCTTTCTGACGGATTTGTACTTAGAAATTAGAACTACGTGTGCCGACAAATTCCGGGAAACGTTC
The DNA here is from genome assembly GCA_022844705.1 of Toxascaris leonina. Lineage (NCBI taxonomy): Eukaryota > Metazoa > Nematoda > Chromadorea > Rhabditida > Ascarididae > Toxascaris > Toxascaris leonina. The sequence continues at coordinate 13,619 of JAARMF010000762.1, read as the reverse complement.
CGATGTCTTGAGTTTGTCCGCTGATCAAAAAGCAAAGAGGAAATTTTTCAATTCCGAGCACAGCAGGGATCAGGAAGAGACTTTTTGACACGAAACTGCATATCCTCCATGGTAGCATTTCTGTGGGTTTTTTTTTACCAGCGATGGTATTCGGATCTTCCAATCCCTTCCGCATGCATCTGTCCCACATTCCTTCCTTTCTTCAGTCGTGCACCCATCTGAATTTCGTTACCCCCATTCCCCTTTTATAGGTCTTGTATTGTCGCAGCGTGTCTCTCATCTAGATCAGTCCCACATGAAGAAACGCTAATTATTATACATATGCAAGCAGGAACGATGAAAACTGTTTGTCGTTTTTATGGATCTTCACGGAAGTTTTCGGGGGATCTGTGACTGCATTAAAGTGTGGTTGTGATGCTGTCAAAATCGCTAAAGAAAAGACTTCTTTGAGGCGAAAGAAAAACGCACGTGCAGGTCATATGCGCTCAAAGATGGCGAAGAAGCTACGAGGGCACAAAGCCAAGCTCTATCATAAAAAACGCTATTCGGAGAAGGTGAGTTGTTATTTGCCGGAAAAGCGGTCGTCGTTCCTAGGTACTTTGGGAATCTATTACTGCACTATCGCTTTTCACAAGTTCCGCCATGTTCCTTTCTTCTTGAGGAATGTGTTTTCTGGTTAATCTTTCGCAAAGGGAAAGAGGTCATATTTTTGACGCACCATGATCGCCGAACATTATTATTATGCTAGTAAGATGGAGCATAGTATGCTCAGAAAGAAAGCTAGGGAAGCTGAAAGTGATGATGATATTTGGCATATGTAAGGTAGAGTATACGGAAATACTCTTGCATCATTTACAGGTGGAAATGCGGAAGCTGTTGCGACAACACGAAGAGAAACAACAAACAAGCTCGACGGAAAGACCAGAGGAGGGGGCGTTGCCAGTTTATCTTCTCGATAGACAGCAACAAGCTTCCGGCACAATCCTTTCGAATATGATTAAGCAAAAGCGTAAGCAGAAAGCTGTACGTGTCTTTTTTTACTTCATTCTATACTTTCATATTTCGTAATGTTGTAGGGTTTAAGAGAAAAGTAGAATAGGACTGAGAACAAATCCGAGAACCGAAAGCACACTCATTCAGCGACGAAGTGGTGTTTGATGTTGGGGTGGAAAGGGGGAGCGGAGCACGATTGGTGCTTCTGGATGTCTTCATCGGCCATCCGTATCCATATTTCATATTTGTTGTGGCAGCGCGATGACGGCAAAAATAGGGGGCTGGGGTGATCGTATAAACGAAAACAAATTGGTTGGGTCCGCTGTTTACACTTAATGCCTTTTCTTCCAGGACAAGTACCAGGTACCGTTGCCGACTGTGAGAGCAGTAAGTGATGCTGAAGCGTTTAAAGTCGTCAAAACAGGCAAAACTCGAAGGAAAGGCTGGAAAAGAATGGTCACAAAAGTGACATTCGTCGGAGAATCGTTCACTCGGAAGCCGGCAAAATTTGAACGTTTCATCCGACCAATGGGACTTCGTTTTAATAAAGTAACTGTTTGTATTTTTTTTACAAAGATTTCTGTTTTGCTTCTTTCAAGTTGCATTTCGTAGAGGGCACCTATCAATAGTATTACTCTATTCCCTATGTCCTACTTTTATATCTGATTTGGAGACACAGTTAGTGACGTTTTTTTGTTGCTCCTTCACTGCTGGCAGTTATTATTATATATTCCGTAACATAATCTAAAACTTCACGGCTCGGTGCCGTAGATTTGGATCGCAAAGAGTGGTTCATCGATATGCGAATTAATTAGAAGATATGATGAATAAGCAGAGTTCTGCTTTCACCACTCCTCTTTTGTGGGATCAATATTTGGCACATCGTTTAAAGCATTTCTGATGTAGTACACTTGTGTTTTTGATCAGAGGAATTTCTTACGAATGCCTTATATGTTTAACTTTCGACTGCGGATACACGCGGCATTAGTAGACCTGATGGTTCTGTGTTTATTAGGATTGCCGCCAAATTCGCTCCTGTTTATTGGATTCCATTTCTGAGATTTTTGGTCGGAGGTCACAAAAAAAAGGCAAAGAAATTGTAAGATGAAGGTGGCATTGCGACAATCTGTTCTACTGATGCCGTTTTTTTTGCCTCCTCGAACGTTGCACAAAGAGAAACTTAATGGAAATCTTTCCTTGTGGATGGGAAGTGATTGCAAGTGTTGCATGCCTTATGATTTGGAGAATGGAAAGTGTTTAGTTTACATTGTGACGTCATGTTTGCTGAAAGCATATTTGACGTCATCATTTCCGATGGGGAAAGGTCGCTTATAAAAGTCGGATCTAATGGTTTATGTCTGACTTCTTAGGATAATATTTGTGTGCGGATAAAAAAAGATATGAAGAGCTCATCACTAAAATGTGTTGATGTGCGCTGCATATGAATGGGAGCACGTTTTTTCGTTGCAGCGTGATGTAGGGCGGACCGAAAGGCCACTGTGAACAAAAAAAAAAAAAAAAAAAAAAAAACAGCATCTACTGTCGAAAGGAAAAATATTCCAGTGTTTTGTTCCGTTGATCTCGATTCCGGTTTCCGGAAAGGTGTTCCAGGTCCAACTCCATTATGCAAATACTACGTGCCTTTGTTCTTGAGATTTCGCAGGAATGGGTGAGAATTAAAGGAAAGCCTTGCTGGACAAATAAACTCTTCTGTTTAGTGCGCCTTATTCATTATTTAGTTATTTAATACGCTGAGCCTTGATACGCCGTATTAATGCAGTTGTTAATAGTTCTTTCAGTCAGTCTTGAATACGCTTAAACTGACTCCTGCGGGACAGGACGGTTGGGATTGGAAAATGCTTCTATGGAAATTGAAAGACAGCAAGTATGGACGATTATGCAAATTGTTTTGCAAAGCAGAATCGTTAGGCGTAATTGAAGTGGACACTTTGTTTCAGGCGCACGTAACACATCCGGAACTACAAACAACGTTCTATTTGCCGATTGTTGGGGTCAAAAAGAATCCTTCGTCTCATATGTATACGTCTTTAGGCGTTATCACAAAAGGAACTATAATTGAGGTGTGTAGCATTGTTTCCGCTATCTTCACTTCTTTAACTGTGCTGATTGGTTGTTCGGCCTACAGGCATGACTTAATGGGATTTCTATCATTTATCGCCGAATACTGGCCACTTTATATTCTTTTTTGAAAAGAACTTCTTTTAGATGTGAATTCGGCTTCATCCCATTATCACTTCCAGTCAGTCGTTAAAAGTAGGCTTTCAAGGTAGTTTTTGTCATTATCGATCATCATGGCCTCAGTGTTCGAAAGCTCCAGTTTTGGTTGCACAGAGCTCACATATTAAGTTTCGTCAACTAACAAGAGCTCAGTAAGAAACCGCACCTCAAGTCGGAGTTTATCGATGATGAGATCTTATTTGCAGGTAAACACATCAGAGCTGGGTATGGTGACACAGAGTGGCAAAATCGTTTGGGCCAAGTATGCTCAGGTTACGAATAATCCTGAAAACGATGGTTGCATCAATGCCGTATTGTTACTTTAATTTGTTGAGCGCTGGATAAAGCGTTCGGGAAATTTTGTTTTCGCCGATGCATCACTTCGATTCCTATGCCATGCCAAATAGTAAAACTCGATTGGTCATCTTCGGATTTGGCGATGTTCGTCGAAACCAATTGTTTTGGTCAGAGTTGTCAAATAAGCACTTGAATGTAGAGATTTTTATGCGTTGGGATGTCGAAGCATTTTATGTGTAAATTTCTAAAATTTTCCCACTGTCTTGTTGCGTTTGCGAATTTCCTTTCGCAATAAAATTCATGAGATAAGAGATTAAGTCAACTGAGGCAATTATGAAAAACTGATGCATGATCATGTTGCACAAAGGTAATCGATTCGGTGGTTTTCAACACGTGCAAGTGACAATGTATTCCCAGCTACAGTCTAGAAGGTGTATATATACTTGAGTATTGCAACGGAAATATGATCAGATTTGACAGATGGAATGGATTAGAATGATGCATTATTTTAAATTCAGCAACCATTGAGTAGCTCTCGATCTGGTCAGTCGGCATTCATTGAATTTTTTGAAGTGTCATGAAAAGACCTTCAAACCATTTGGTTGTGTCCTACAACTAGGTTGTATCGAGCAGACATGTTTTTGAAAGAAGCACTAAGACCAAAAGTGTGAAATGTATCGCGGCTGAGTCCGGGGAAGTCGGAAAAAATGCGGGACGTTCTTTTCAGCCTATAAACCTAGTTTTCTATCCCTAGGTATACAGTGAGCATTTTTTTCGCACAACAGTGGAGTACTAACACAATTTTGAAGTGCAATTCCACTTTTGAGTCAGCAAAAATTTTCTCGCAGATGGCGGCCACTTCATTTATTCTCCTGCCGTCAGTGTGCAAAAACCGCCGTTGCGATAGACAGCATCCATCCGGAGCATCAGATTTTGGTGGAAAGCAGAAAAAAGCGAAGAAAAAGAGTTGGCACGTTCATTGCAATTTAAGAGTTGAACGGTGGTTGCTACTTTTATTACGGGTGAGGAAAGAACAGTGTCACCAGCTTAAACATATAGTTAAAAATAGTTAGGTGGTGTAAAGATATTGCTTTAACCAATTCATGCGTCTAGCCTCACCTTCCGAAGCTCTTTAAAAGAATAAATGGCAATAGCTAGTACAGCGGCCCTCGAAAATAATAGTGAATCTACTCAGAAAGAAACAAAGAAAAGCAAATTGCAGACATATGGATAACGACACAAAAGGCTGCTTGACGGCGAATAATCGACAAACAGTGAAAGATTTAAGACGTAAGTCAAGCTTCTAGACCGAAAAGTACATCTAAAGGGGCTGAAGAGCATAGCCTTGACCACGGTTCCGACATCGTCACGCTGGCTGCAAAAATACTCTTTCCGTCACATGCGGTGAAGTGCCATTCAAGTTAGTCATAAGGCGTTGCATTGCGATCGGAACGTTTTAATGATGCCCGAGCAACGTGAATAGCGGCATTTCCAGCAGTACTGGAAAATAAGAGATGAATTCCGTCATCCAACATCTACGAAAACCACTTCAGCGGAAGGCTTTTCAGGGGAGGCTACTCGTCTGCGAACATTTCGAGTCGTTTAGGTATGATGATAGCAGACAATACTAGATAGATCAAGAAGGTATGTCATAGCTTTTACTTACCTGATCGGAAGTCGGCAGATACCACACGTCTTCAATTAATGCTCCAATTGTGCTATCGCAGTAGCAGAGTTATCCCTCTATTACGTTTGGAGAATATTCTTCCGCACATTTAATATGTCTTCATGTAAACAAAACAGTCCCAAGTATTTTTCTTATATGTGAATATTTTAACGACATTCTACACTTTCTAGACCACCAGTTTTCTATGTGATGGCTTCAGTAATAAGAGATATTCCCCCTCCCCCCCCCCCNNNNCCCCCCCCCCCCCCCCCCTTCCCTTCCCTCAAGCCAGTCCTGCGTGGACTGCTTATATCGGTTTTAAGCAATCATTAGGGTCGGTTCAACAATGTCGTAAATACCCGTAAAATAGACTTACCTTCTTTTGCATTCAAGCTAAAGGAATGACTTGAGTGGTACAGTTCAACTCTAAAATGTTTAGGAAGACAAATCTTCACATGGCAATAGCCGCGAAATGATCGAAGTAATTCGACCTATTTACCAATTGGTTTTCGTAACTGCTATTGGTGTCACTATTACTACTGCCAATGATTTAATAAGAATACCCACGAAGTACGCGAAAATAGGGAAATGGATGTAGGACATTGATCAATGAAATGATTCGACTTGATAATCAAACAGCAGAAGTTACAACAGATCAAATGCGCGAATTCAACGATAAATGCACAGACTAATTTGATCGACAAAGACAAAGTACACGATAAAATCTACAAACATACTTATATCTGCAGGCATATTCATTGAAGGCTCGGAAACCTTATCAGAAAACGTAAAACGACTGTTGCAACATCCTCATCGCTCGCTTAGTCTACCAGAGACGACTTAATCAGTGACATCGAAGCAGTGTCAATGGTCAGCAAGATTCCTCTCGGTTCTCGGCAGCGTTATCCCAAACCTGCCGAACGTTTCATATAACCCACGACACTGTACAGGCAGCAGAGGGTCCAACCGGTGTTACTGAGTGCTCGGTTTTCTTCGATTGAGTTCGGGTTGGGTGGGAATGCTGGTAGTTGAGGGATCTGTCTATTAGTGGAGCAGGGCAGCCATATAACTGGGGTCTAGAATTTCGTCAGAATATTATTCCAAGGCTGAGAAAAAGCCCGCAGTTCGCGAGTCAGAATCATGTTACTTGAACTTTTTAAATTCGAGTCGTGTTAGTCAAAAATTGAGAAATGTGCAACAGTGAGGTATTATGTAAATGTTTATATAAATAGAGTGGCGGAGTTTGTATAAATAAGCTGGAGAAACATTGCCTTGAAAATGAGAAGTGGGAGAGGCCGCAACTTCAGAGGCCTCGAAAAATAAATAATCGTCATGTCCTTTTTCCGGCATTCTTTTGGCTACTGCGAAGCTTCCGATGACGACCTTTTGTCTGAAACTCACTCTGAAGTGCAGTTATTGTTTAAGCGCTTGAATGATGCGAAAGAATCATTTTGCTGATGGCACAATAAATTTTGCCTTCGTTTTGCTATTAAACACGATATATTAATGGAAGATGCATTACGCATGAGCATAGCATTCTGTGCCATCGAGCAACATCACCACATTTCATAAAAATCTAGAATAACGCCTTTATAACACAACTGATCCAATCACCTGAGCAGACACTGCACACAGATATATCACCTCCAGCGTCCAACCACGGATACACCACAATATTTGGATAGTTCACAATCTCTAGTCGACGCCAGTTTGGGATAATTTTCAATCCTCGGCAGCACTGATGTCTGAAATCAAAGGTGGTTAGAGGTGGAGACGGCGGAATGAGGTTAGGATCTCCATTCCTGGCAGTGGTAAAGAATCGAAAGAAAAAACCCACTCTTACTCGTACTCTAATGAAGAAATGCCTACACATATGTACACATATTCACCTGATTCGCCGCAAAATCGGTATATTCGCGAATGATCGGCGAGGACCTATCGAGTTCCATTCAATCCTGTTCTGTGTTTCCTGCTTCCAGCGCTGACCATAGAGTAGGACCGATGGTTCATCATAACGAGCTTACAGCCTTCCGCGTGGTGCTTTTTAGTCATGTGGCATCCAATCTATCAGGTGACAGGTCCAGCCGTTGTCATTTCTTTGCGCAATGTGGCCTGCCCATCTCTTTTTCGCTGCGAAATCTCAGAAACCACATCTTGCACCACAGATCCCCTAGACCTATGTCGCTGTTCCTCGTTGCTTATTCCGTCCGCCCTGGCGGCGCCACATTTCCTTTCATCACACTTATCGTCACCGCGAATTTCTCTGCATCAAGCTTTGTTGTGGACTAATATAGCATTGTTGGAAGCACAGCCGTCCTGAAGATATTAGCTCTGACATTCATAGGTAGGTTGTGGTCTGTCAGTACAACACGATTGTTGTTGAAAGCGATCCACCCCACTCTTAGTACAAACTCACCGTCCAGAATATTTTCTGACTGACGTCCAAGATAGTTGTAATTCGCCACTTCTTCAACCTCGGAGTCGCCCAGTTGTACGGCGTCTTCTGCGCAAAACCTGTTCTTCATCCACTTTGTTTTGAACAGATTTATTCCCAAACGGATTTCTTTGGACAGGTTGGCTAGCCGCTGTATGTCGTGTTGTAGATCTCGAGGATTTGTGGCAACGAAAACACATTCATCAGCAAGAAGTTGGGTCAGCATTTCATCAGCATTTCACCACTAGTCATGACCCTGCCGTGACTGTTCATTTTCCTAAATACTCATTCCGGAGTCACTGTAAACAGCTTCGGGGAGGCAGTGTCAACCTTTCGGACTTCTTTGTTGGTCTCCACATGGCATACATCATCGAGGAGTGGAACGTCAGTTGTGCATTCTTTATTACCAAGTTTGATTATATCACGTATGCCGGATGTACACCAGCCTTATGCAGAGCGTTTATGATTGCCGTTGATTCTACCGAGTCAAAAGCTTTTCTACTGAGTAAGCAAAAGGGAGATACACTGGGGCCTGGTGTCCCTTGCTTTTCTCCAGTAGCTGGCTGAGGGCGTGAACGTGATCAAGGAGGATGTCTCCTCTGAAACCTGCCTGTTCTCTGCTGATTTCTATTGCTGCTGATATTCGATTCAACAGTTTTCTTGTGAATAATTTGTACTGTTGCGGTAGAAATTCGATGGGACGATAATTCCTCAAGTCTTCTGAATCTCCTTTCTTCCTCAAAGCATTGTCTCTGATGTCAACCAAGCCGAGGGAACAGTATGTATGTTCAGGTATGTGGTGAATCTTTCGGCCACAGCCTAGAGAAAGAAGTAGCGGTGACTTTCTGCCGCTTCGCTCAGCCTCAGTTTCTTGTATTCGTCGCAGTCTGCTTGCAGCTTTCTTCGCATCTTCTTATACAACTTGAACTCTCCGATTGCTTTCCCTTCCACTATCATTTGGGTTGAGAGGGTCATCAGACGTCTGGCGTCACTTTGAAGGTTATCCAAGCACACGCACTCCTCAAGATATGAAACTCCCAGGAACCAGATGAAGACGTGGTCGAAGAATTTTACGAAAAGACTGAGAATGCTACGAAGATCAGAACAACGTAATGAATTGTTCAGGATGACTTCAATGCGATGGTTGGACGCAGGACTCGCCGTGCAGACATCTGTGATGACAAGTGTGGCATTGCAGTTCGAAACATACAGAAGACCACGCTCAATAACACTGGTGATCAGCAACCATCTGCACATAATGAACACTTCTTTCCAAAAATATCAGAAGAGGCAATGGATTTGAGCAAGCCCGGATATGCTACTTCGAACCAAACAGACTATCTGCTAACAGACGCAAAACGCCTGGATGTGCCCGTCACTGCCGAAAAGATTGCATAAACGTGTTCTGACGAACAAACGAAACGGTACCACCATCGTTCCTTCTCGCAGGTTCACGCTGATACGATCGGTTGACATTACACTCGGATGTAGGAGGGCCTAGCGCGCATCACTGGGCCGTTTGCTTCGTTCGTTTGGAAGAAAATCCACGTGGCATTCGAGTCATTTGCATACCGCATTTCGGCCGTTTGCTTCGTTCGTTTGGAAGAAAATCCACGTGGCATTCGAGTCATTTGCATACCGCATTTCGTTAGGAAATTTTGTGTCGACTTGGTTGATCATTCTAGATACGAAAGCGTGCAGCGAGCTGTTGCTTCTTCCAGTGGCTCTTTTTGCCCATCTACCACCTTATTCCCGATGCTCGACTTTATGATGCTAGTACAAATCGAGAATATCTGGAACGTCTGGCACAGGACAAGACGACGTTTGCTCTTTCTGGAGGATTAGTGATTTCTTTTCGATTTTTCACGGTAATTTAAATGTAGACACGGTCTTTTTTCAACTGCTGTTAGTTGTCCATTCATTGTTTTCGCAGTGCGCAGCAAGATAGGTGCTCCAGAGGTGAATCGCGCGCGTTCTCTGTCAAAGCTGGCAAGCATTTCACAAAAAATTTTAGGTCAGACAAATTTGCATACTTTTAAATCCAACAGCGGCGTCCATCGCGTTGGTCACTTACTAGGATATGCTGGATCAGAGTGACCAACCCGAAAACATTCGACTCCGAAGCCAAATAGCAGCGCATTCTTCCATGTAGCTTGGAGATAGCCAGACCTGTGGCTTGTCGCATACAGCAATATAAGGGTTGAGCAGTGGGCGCCGTAGCAGCCATGCAGCCTAGGGTCCCGTAGCTGAAAGCTTCCTAAGTATTGTTTGCGTATCCGGGGAGTGGTGAGTGCTGCACAGCATCTCCACTCACTAACACTCCGCATGGACCTGCGACCACGCAGCACTCGCGGAGCTTGAGGCTGTGCTGCGCCACACCACTGAGAGATGAAGTTTGTAAGTCAAGGCCACGTAGCTGCAGCTGGCCACGACCACGTGGATAACAGGCTAGCCGCAAAGTGGCCCCTCTGCATTTATGCCTCTAGGTAGCCACACTGACGCACAGACGCTTACGCGCAATTGCGCCTTCGCAAAACAAGTAGGCAAAGCGCATGGAGGGCATTGCTATGTAGTTCTTATGCGCGTCAATCAACGATAAATATTAATACCGTAAGGTACTCTTCGTGTCTTCAGAGGAACTAGTATTTCTATCCCGATATGCTATGTTACAAGTTTCTCAATTTCGACTGGAATGTGAATGGATTTTTTTAGGATGAACAAGTGTAGCGAGGCTCAAGTTGCATAAGGGGCAGGTGATGGTCAGAGTGAAGTGCGGCTATGGTTGCATAAACAACCTGCAGAGGCAGATATATGCATAACATTTCCTATACTCTCGTGATTATGGCTCAATTGTACGGCAGGTTCGAAACTGCAATACGAGCCAAGTTGTAGCCACCTCTGTTCTCCAGATGAAGAAAAGCGATAATCGCAGGTGGAATCGCGGGGAAGCGAGAGTCGTATCGCCCGTAAAAGTGGAATTGGGCGGAAAACACGGGAAAAACGTATTCGGGTGCCAACCCTTATTTCAGATGTCTCTGCGTTTTAGAATGCAAGTTTCTAACAGATTTCCCACTTCACCGACTGCAGCAAAAGTGCCTGTTGGTTGGTTAATGGCTGTACTTTCATACGGTGTAGTGCTGATTGGTGCGAAATGTTAGTGAGCAAGCTGCGGCATCCTGATGTTTTGTCGGTGCTCACTGGTTTTAGTGAGCCGGAATATTTCACTTAGTATTCGTCTAGCGAGGCATGTATGTTTAAGATGAAACAGCTTAAAAATAGGGCGTTTAAGTGTTGTCTGGCTTCATCGATAAAGCCGCTTAGCTAACCGTTCTATAAAACAATTTCTGGTTAGTGTTTTATTGTCGACCTTCTTGTTGCTTCACCATCTTGGCTGTTCGCTTCGTACTGCATAAAAGCTTTCAATCCGTAGTTTTACCTGACTGCCCCTTTCGTCTTCTGAAAAGTGGTGTTTTGCATTGATAATGCTACTTGAGCCTTTCCTCAAAAATGTTGAGTATGTGTGAATTGGCGTTATGGTTGAAATATTTCATTTTCTGATGTAATGCGTACAAATTTTCTCTTTCAGGGAGCCGATATGGAGGGGGCAAGCGAGAACATTGAGCAATTAACGAGTGGACCGGAAGACAACAAAGCCTATTCGATTGTCGAGCATCCAGTGCCGCTTTACAGTGGTAAGCGCTGTTGCTTTCGTGGCAGAATATTTTAGGGAATAGGAGAAGGCAATGAACAGTCAAAGGACGGAGTAAATGCATACTAAAACCGTCCCGTTGCCGAACACCTCATGAAACTTTGTAATCGTAGACATTATTGCTTCTGTATATAAAACTGGAGTAATTTATTATTTTATGAAGCGAGGTGATTTTATTATTGAAAAAGTAGATGGAGGTGATGACAATTGACGATGGGCATTTGGCAGAGTTAGCAAATACAAACTTGCGAGTCCTTGTGGTATTGAACTATTTTAGGAACAGCAGTGGAACCGATGGAGTATCAACAAGTAGCCAAAGAACCGATGGAAGGAGAATACGATACACGAGTAGCCAAGGAACCGACTGAACACGACAACGAATCCGTCATTTTTCACTCGACAAAAAAAGGTGGTTCTGCTTGTACGGAAGGAATTGCAAGATCTTTTGCTGTTTCAGATGTTCTTATGGAGGAGATGAGAGAGGACAATGGGCAGTTGACAGATGAAGTATCCAGAAATACAAAATTGCAAGGGTAGTCAATGGTCTGTACAGTAGTCAATTGTTGACTACTGCACGGAACGTTGTCTTTGTCCTCTCTCACTTCCTTCATAAGAACATCTGAAACAGCGAAAGATCTTGCATCGTATGCGAGGAAATGAGGATTGTTTTGCTTCAGAAGTAATCATAGAGAAGGAGAGCGGTCGGTGCACAGTTGACAGAGCAAGCGAGAGAAAATAAGTGTGAATTCATTGTTGCGCACTCAATGCAACATCGCAAATACGGGTGTAATTATTTCGCATGCGAGTAAGTATGAAATATTCATGCTGTTTTGGCTTCTGTGGATAAACCGAACAAAACAATCGGGAAGTCGGGAAGTTGGCAGAGAGACCGCTAGAAAACCTCACCGAGCATGCTTTAGTGCAGTTGATGCAAACTTGCAGTGGTAAATGCTATTGCTTACATGGAGTGAGGTGCAGAGCTTTCTGTTGTTTCAGAAGTCCATATGGAGGAAGCGAGAGATTGCATCGGTCATTTTTCGGAAGAGCCTTCCCTAAAAGAGAACGATCCTATCGTCGACTGTTTGCGACAGATTTGTGACGGTAGGCGCCGTTGTTCGTACTCATGAAACGGCTGTGGTCACCATTGGCACCCTTGTACTTGTTATTCGATTGTTTTAGAAGTCTGTGTGGAAGAAGAACAATGGGGATTTGGTGAGCTGGAGGAGGAGTCCGCTGAAAACAGCAAGGAATCCGGTGTCGATTATTGCATGCAGGTTCGCAAAGGTAGGCGTCATTGCTTATATGTTGAAAATCGCGCACCGTTATATTATTTTGGAATTCACTAGAAACGAGTCGATAGAGAGCATTCGACGAGTGAAAGATGACCCAGCCAAATACAGAAACGAGTCCATCGTCGTTTATTTATAGCATCTAAACAGCGGAGGTGTTAGTGTTTATACAGATGGGAGTGCAGAATGTTCTTTTATTTCAGAAGTCGACGTGGAAGAGGCTGGGATGGACATGAGAAAATTGGCTTCACAGAGGGCTGAAAGCTTAGTAAAGGCAATCCGCAAGCAATTGAAGCGGATTTGCAACGGTAAGTATCATTGTTTATGTACAAAAAAGTGCGAAATGTTTCATTGTTTTAGAGGCCATTCTGGAGGACAAGCACAGCGACATTCGGCAGCTAGATAAGAAGGTGCTTAAAGAAAGAAAGCGCTTCATCTCCGAAAGCTTCCTGCGTCTTTGTAGCGGTAGGCTTTATTGTATTATTCAGGGTGTTTTATTGGTTGGGGAGTGCGAAGATTTTATAATTTTTAGAATTGAATAATGAGGAGGCGAGCGAGCGTGATATACTGATGGCTGAGCGATGGACAGAAAACATGAACGAGTCTATCCATCGTTGAGCATATAGTGGAAAGAGTGGAAGTTGTTGCTCGCATGAAAAGTATGCAGTGTTTTGCCATTTTACGAGCCTTTGAGGATGTGTCTATTAAACGCACCGGAGAACTGACAGATGGGCTGCTAGAAAGCAGCACCGAACCTATCGTGCATCCGATACAATCTCACAGTACTGGGTGGTATTGCCTACGTGAAAGGAAATGCAGGTTTTCTTTTTACTGTTCCAGGTATTGATTCGAGGAGAGGGAAAAGCTGCACTAATCGGTCGTCAAAAGAATCGATCAAAAGAAAGAGCGACCCAGTCGTCGACTGTTTGCATCAGATTTGCGACTAGGTGCCGTTGTTTATAGACATGAAACGACTGTAGTCGCCGTTGGAAC
>JAARMF010000761.1:41979-66438 GCA_022844705.1 Toxascaris leonina | reverse complement strand
CCAGAATGGGAACACTGGTATTAATTCGTCTGTAGTTTGGCAGATGGCTCGAAGAAGATCGCAAGACGCCAAGTTACATGAATATTTGGCTTATCTTCAGAGATCACTTTGACTCAGAGGGTGACATTACGTCAGCTGAACGGTTTGTCTAGCCGTTTCCTTCCAGTTTTTTGTTCCTCTTCATCTTTCAACGTTACGATTGGTGCTTGTGATTTCAGACCCGCTCTCGAGATATGTGGCTTGAAATGACCGCCCTTCAAGCGGGAAAAGGCCATGCCAACCGAATAAAGAGAGGTTGGTTATTCGGCCAGTGGGTTCCTGAAGCTGGCAGTGGAGGTGGAGGATCTGCTGGCTACGGCGCTGCATCTGCAAGTTCCGGATATGGAGGACCTGTGGTCAATTCGGAGCCTTCTTTTGCTTGCTGCACTTGCAGTCAGGTAAAAAAAGCTTCCACCTTTTTCTTTTGTTTAGCCGCCCTCTCAAATTTTGCAAACAAAAGTTTCGTTGATCTTGATGAATGCCATGGCGAAGAAAGATTAACGTCATTTTGGAATACATTTGATGCGATGAATGTAAGAGCGCATTTCTAACTGTATTACAGCTGGGCGAAAATCTTATTGTCTAAGAAAGCAAAAAATTTGAAGAAAACAAAGTTTCCTGCTACATCATTGCAATTGAAAATCTGGCCAAATCTCAATTACTTCTTCGCTACTCTTCTCCAGAGTACTTAATACAGTCGATTAAACTATTCATTATCTCCAAAAATGTGCTGAAACAACCGTTCGCTCGGATAGCCAATCTTAATGAAGTGCGATTCTAACTGCTCGAATTGTTTTAGGGACCAGCAGGACCCCCTGGCCCTCCAGGAGAACCAGGCTTCGATGGAAACGACGGAGAAGATGGCAAAGATGGGAAAGACGGCAAGGACGGTCGATTATTGCCAGCTCCACTCAGCGAACCGTGTATCATATGCCCGCCAGGCCCACCAGGACCTGCCGGAAGTATGGGTCCGAAAGGCCCGCCAGGACCAAGAGGATCACCAGGAGATCCACCTAGAGATGGAGTACGCGGAGAGCCGGTATGCTTTATGCGATCAACCTGTTCCGTTTTTCATCTGCCTAAGGACTGCTGCGATACCATCAGCCCACAAATCAGTATTCTTTTATTCATCGCAGTTGCTAAATCCAACCATGCCTTTGAACGAATGCAGTAGGATAACAAACTGTGAAGTATTGCGGGTAAAAAGCGTGTCGGGAAAAGTACTGTACGAGGAGACCTCCAGGAAGAGTCATTTTGTTGGCACTGAAAGATGTGTTCTAGCAAAGAGACATGGGCTACATGTCGTCTTCTGCATCGAACAACGAGACACTAATGCCGCTACGTTGACTAAATCTCTCAGTTTTATTGCTTACACGATAACAAATGTGCGGTTGTTTTTTATCCGTCATACCATTGGCTATTTTTTGAAGTTGCATAGTATTCAGCGAGTTTAGGGGATGCCCGGACAACCAGGGCCTACTGGACGACGTGGGCGAGAAGGAGTACGAGGCACACCTGGGACACCTGGTCGCCTCATCCCTGTTGCTGGACCACAAGGCCTACCTGGGCCGAAAGGACCGATTGGAGAGCCTGGTCCGAAAGGCGCTCCAGGACCTGATGGTCTGTCGTACCCGGGACCACCAGGACCACCAGGCGAACCTGGTCAACCTGGTAGAGAAGGAAGGCCAGGGCTTGTCGGTCCTCCCGGTCTACCTGGGATCGATGGAGAGAAAGGAGGGTGCGGTCATTGTCCAGGTGAGCTCTAAATCTTATGATCTTTGCACAAGCATTCACTGAAGTATTATTTTGTAACGTATATTGTATCAAATGTTCGGTCTACTTAATAATAGCATTTATTGAAGAATCCCCCTGTATCTTTAGCTTTTAATAAAAACGTGGTAGGGAGGGTCAGAGACACCTGACATCCCCTTAATAACAGCTTCATCCAGAAATTCCATCTAAAAAGTAGAACACATTAGTTGAATGTGCGATCTTCATGAGTAGTTCACATTGGTTTGCGTGAGCTAAATGACTCGTTTCAGAGCCACGAACTCCACCCGGCTATTGAAGCATTTGTTTGTACCCATCTTCATACGGTTTGGATATATGAAGTCGAGCTGGCGATGAGCGGATTTTCGTTCAAGCGCCGTAAAATTATTTTCGCCGCAAAAATTGCTACCTTGAAGAAGCGAATGGATTCGAAATCGACTCGCCCAATTTATATATGAAACATCATTGTTGTCAATTTTTTTTTTGCTTGTCGATATGCACTATGAAAGCTGTTTTAATAAAAATGCTCGATTCGGTGTTGTGTTGGATTTAGTCATCCACAAATGTCGAGTGCTTCATGTGAAATCAATTCCTTTATTTTCTCGTACAGCGATTTATTCGACACAACTCACTGAAAAGAAGTTAACGGAACGATTTCAACGTTTCACTCTCGATATATTTTTGAACGCAAACTATTGCAATGTTCACGGTAAAATTTCCAATGGAAATTTAATGCCAATGTGTTGCAAATAGGCGACGTTTAGAAAAATAGTTTCGCATTCAATAATGGCGATAGTCTTTCGAGTACGAGCATTCCTTTGGCGGAGTTTTTTTCCGACGCCTTTTTCGGAGTTAAACAATAAGTCTTTAGTCTATATGACTCGTCCATTCTATTATATAATTTGCATACTTGTGGCAGCATTTGAAGAATCACAATTAAACCGGCATTGTTGAGAATTGCTGAAATGGCACTTCGTCAATGATAGTCCGAGTGGGCACAGCAGCTCATTTATTCTTCCACACACTTTTTTTCCGCCCAGACCAGTCAGTGTCTACCTCTTCCTTCCCCTTCCATCTTCTCACTCCCCCCCCCCCCCCCTCCCCGACCTCTTTCTTAGCAATAAGAGAAGGTAAGCTAAAAACTGTGAGAGTTTCAGGAGGTGAAGAGTGATTAGACCGGAACAAGAACTGAAGAGAATTGAAAGCTTAGAAATTTTGCAAAATTCTTTCGAGAAAAGAAATTTAACTTATCTCTCTCATTCCTTCAAGCGAGTCATCAAATAAACTTTTATCTTGCAATTCTGTAATCACAGTGACAAAAGAAACTAGTATCTGACAATTCCGTGAATTGTGTTCAAAAAGGTGGATCGCTAAATACTCGAAATGGAAAATGGAAACACTATGCCACCAGGGAGCGATGATCGGATAGGAAACAATGGTATCCATGTTTAGAAGACGTCCACGCTGCCAATATATGTATCTAATCTCTTCCCTCCTTTCCGTCAGAGTCCCTTATTATCCATTCCTGTCGTTTCTGCCTTCTTCCTATCATTCTGACGGCTGGCGTGAGCGCCTACAAAAACACAAAGTCCGAAAAGGAAAACATGTTTTTCATAAATATTTCTCGAACAAACGAATCGGGACGTTATGATGTTGTTTTTTTTTTTCTGCAAGCAGGGAGTTAGTAGGTCAGGTACAAGAATTCTGAGTTATAACTTCGACTTTGGAAGGAAAGGGTAAAGGAAGCCGGGGGAACTGTACAGATGGGAGCCCAATGGTCTGACTATAGACGGGGATATAAGGAAAGAGAATGGGCAATTCCATTATTTGTCCACTTCGTAACGACTTCCTTTCAACATGCAATTAACAGCCGATCAGATGGTTTTAGCTTGTAGTTTTGCCCTCCGTAGAAGTTCAGCAGTACGTATGTGACCAAGCAGCATTATGAAACCATTTCATAGCGCTATGGCTGTAGACGAGCTGATCTCTTCCAATAACCGAACTGCTTGCCAACCTTGGATGAGCAACGAATAGAGAGCATGCCGTCGAATGGAGTGTGTCGGCACTTCTCTCCTCCTCCTTTACTACTTTTCCTATTTAACTGCGACGTCAGTTCGAATTCGGGTTGCCATATGTGACTATACTCTCGCAATTTGGCGTGATGAAGGAGATAAAGGTCACCTACAACGATGATTTCTTTTTGGCAAATTCTTGACTTTTCCGGATGCGACTGCACTGAGCATCCAATTGATGCCAACGTTATGCACTCAATTACCGATAAAAATCTCGGCAATTTCCTTCGCTAAGAGAGTGCCAAATGAAAGTCAAACCAAATGAAGTAATGTTTCAGTCACAGTAGAAATTTGTTCTCTGTTTCTTTAGTATAAGTTCAAGAAATTTCTTTTGTTGTGTTTCTCGTTTGGCGTCACATCGAAGAGTGATCATTGCACAACAAACCACTGCAAATGAGATGTACCATCGAGAATAAATGGAAATAAGCTGTCGATAAAACAACAGAACTGTAAAGGTCGAATTTATTGTTGTCGCAATATCGTATATTCTCGAATAAACGTGAAATCAATACGATTAAGAAAGTAGTAATTTTTTATGACAAAAATGTAATCGTATTCCCAAGAAGCGAAATGAAAGATTTCTCTGAGGAATTGGGAAGTATTGGAATGCAAAATGAGCGTTTCACATCTGTAAACATTCAAGCAGCGTTGGACACGTTTCGATAGGTCAAAAATTTGGGTGAACCCAACACGAAGATCGTGCATTTCTTTGTGAACCGAACTCCCGTCGCAAAGGTAACCACTCACGCACTTGTGCGAAAACGCTCGAAACGCATTCTTTCGGGTCGCAATAAATTGGAGCGCTTCCTAACATGTCAATTAGACATTCTCTTCATTACAAACACTCATCAAGAAAATCGAAACTTGCAAAATTAAGAGTGTATTTGGCGTATACAAAATGAAGAACAATGTGACAGAGATTTTTCTATTGATGAATCACTCTACTAAATGGTTGAGGAATTAATCAAAGACATTGCACCAAATAATCTCTTTACAAATTTCATCAATCTGCATGAATTTCGAAAAAAAGCTGTTTTGACTTATAGCCTTAAAAAATTAAGTTTCCTCTCTGTATATTAGAAATGTTTTACATTTTGCTCAGGGAAAATGAAAAAAAGCTTGACCCTATGAGGATAGCACTACAAAGTGGTACTTGAAAGAGAGATTTTTTCGTTTAGCGTTTATGCTTCTTGTGTGAGTTTACATTTTTAGAAGAGCGTTTGTATTGGTTTTATGCGTTCATCTGCATGGTTATTCGTGGATTTTCTCTCTCGAAATCATCAATGGAGAAAATTGAAATACACAAAGTAAAAATGTGCGCTAAGAATTGTTCGAAAACAACTATGAGGTCGATTCATTTTGAGTATATAGAAAATTGCCGTATTGCTACCGCTTTTGCAGTTTGTACTCCTAAAATATTCTAATGTTCTCCTAGTGAGGCATTCAATCGCTTCATAATTGTGCCACGTTCCAATGAGACAATCGCTTGTTGCTTTATGGCACTTCGCAAAAACAATAAAAACGTATTTTTAATATACCCAATCAAATGTCACAACAATGACATCTCGTGAGATCAAAACAGTAGAGTTCTTTTCGGAGCAAATGATCCGTACTTACGATTACCCACCATGAGAGACACAAAACTACGATGACTGATTATGATCGGACCGGCCATACGAGCATTACTTTCCTGCAACAACTTTGTATTGGCGAGCTTTATTGCAAAAGTCTCGAAAGCAGTGATTATGGTCATGATCAGCGAACCCCGAACTACGGTTGCCCTTTTATGGCGAATGATAAGAAGAGAAGAAAGTAGGGAAAATGTGTTCGGTAAGAACGCTCTGAGGCTATGAAGAATGAAGCGTTGAATAACATGTCATATTCGCCATCTGTAATTCCTCCAGACGACCGTAAATGAAATAACTTCCAAAAACTCTGAGATTGGATGCGACCTAATTGCTCTAGCTTGACATGTCACCTTCCACAGCTGCAACGATACTCAACTAGAATTCAAGGAGCTTGTTACACTTCTAGACTAGGAACTTTTCTAAGCAGAAATGGTCAGAAATGGCAAGCAGAAAACATTGCGCAAGCGCGGCCAGAAATCCGGAAGCGGATGCGAAATGAAAATGAGCTGGGTGACCACTCGGCGATATATACACCAAATAATGAGAAATGATAACTTTTAGTGGACAAACGACCATACTTAGCTTTCGTTTTATGGTGTGCACTGTTGGTGGTGACCCTATTCAGTGTGGTGCTAGCATCCTTATAGCCGCATACACGACGTATTGATGCTCGCATCGCTTTGCTGCGTATATAGTAAAGCAGTAAATTGATCATTGAGTTCAGCTTTGTCAAGTGGAACAAATGCGACATGAGACTCTCGCATTGCACATTTCGTGCATTCATCGCCATTATTGTACCTGCAATTGGCTTCTATGAGCGATGCTTCGGAGCCTCACATGTTCATACTTGAGACTACTCGAAGCCAACTTCGGAGGTTCATTCTATTGCAACCTCCGTCACTGAGGCATAGGTCAGAGAAGCTGAAAATTGATCAATGGCTTTCAATCAAGCAGCAAAATAGATTAGGAGTAGAGAAGCAAGACGTGCTCTCGCTGCGATGCTTTGTAAAGAAAATCAGTGAATCGAATAAATCATACATGGGCATCAGTGATGCCATCCCATCAGATTTTTTGATACAATACTATACTTGCACTTCCTCTTTAAAGATGGTATTATACTGTGCTTACAGTACCTCCTGGAATACCGTACTTTTGCTGTACTTGACAGCCCAGATTTGGTACGATACTGGACCACGTATTTTGGCTCAAAAGTGCAATACTTATACTGTACTTCCGGTACCTGCAGTTTTGCTTAACGTGCATGAGCGAAAAGCATGGACTATTTCATCGATAAGCAAAATGAATCAGAACTTTGCTGCCCGCTGGATGGAAGAATATGACCACTGGTTAAAACGATAAAAAATTGCAGCGTAAGCACAAAAAGATAACAAAATATCCACGGCCAAGGTCAAAAACAGTCGAAATACGTGTTTTTCTTGTGTCGCAATTGAAAGCGCTTGAGCAAGTCATCGTAGAGGCATGAAGCACATAACAGTTGGAGAATGCATTGCAGAACAAAAAGGCGAGATTAGAGACACGAGGATCGGAAAGACACCGGGCACTTGCAAGACATCGTACCCACATGAGCTGTAGCAGTTGGGCAATGAACTACAGAACAAAAAAGCGAGATTGAGACACAGAGATCAGAAAGAACACTAGACACTTTTGCAACAGCACATACATGTATCAGAAGCCTAAGCAAATGTTCACATGAATCACATCCTCTTCTTTGAAGAACGGGAGGAGGGAGGGTATAGCTTGGTGTTCCTTGTAATTATTTGCATGTTCCATCCCGTTTCCTTGGCCACTTTAAGAAAGCACGGATGACATTGTGTGCCTCAAATGACATTTACAAAATAATTACAGGGGTAATTCAAATTACTTCCTCACATTCAAGAACAGGAAAGCCTCCAATCTGATAAGAAATTCTTTCTTCGTTAACCTTGTATTTGATTTTCCATTTCGCCATCACACGCTGAAATGTATACGCTTACTGCTTCATCATCGAAAGGGTGCGTAAGAACTGCTTGTTTTGGGTCTTATACGTTTTCAGCGTTCAGATAAATTTCAAAATAATCTTCAGGGAATTTCCCGACTACCTCGCTTCGAGAGTATAAACGACAATCCTCTGAAATCTTGAGGAAGAAAGATTCGAAAAAACTGATCCCTACATTTCCTTCTATTTGAAAACTTCACTGAAACTACCTCCGCAAAAGTATCTCCACAATGGCATCCTTCACGCGATAGCACTCTGTGGCGTGGAAGAGAGAGTTCCAATGGACGCTGCAAAGCATTATCAAATTCAGTCTGGACCTTTCACGGAGTCGTTCAGTCGCAAGCGATGTTTTCCTGAACCTTCGTACGACCCCTACCAGTGTACCGATCTGCGTACGGCATCCGGCTGCCTTAGGACCGCCTTCCAGCGCTAGCTGCAGCGTATGAGGCATGCAACTCAGTCTTTTTGGCGATCGCATATCGAGCCCAATTTTTCTGATCGTCTCTTCGAATACTCGTGAAACTCGTGGCTGAGAAACAAGCTTAGAAAGACATTCAGTAAGGCCATCAGCTTTTGAAGAACCTTCATGCACCGTTTTTTCGGCGCTATCCTGAACTCCCTTACCCGACACTCTCCACGACTCCTCTAGCGTTGTCAGTGGCGTATTCCGCTTTATCGGCTGTTTGCGATGATTCACCAGCCCTGCACATTCAGCTTCATGTCGCGCTTTCGGGTGTCCCACAACATTTGTCGTGTGCAGGTCTACTAGTTGGAGTCCATCACACATCGGATGTTTATAGCCTCCCTGAACCAATTCGTAAAACTGCCACACAGGGTGAGAAAGGCTATGAAATGTGCCTTGTTGCCGTGCAGCTTGAGGTTGTCATTTCGACTGCATATGAAGAAAGCGGCAGAACGATGCTGGAAAGAGGAAAGTATGTTCATGAGGTGAGACGTGTATGTGAGCTCTATTTGCCGCACTTTCGTTTGTTTTCATACATCCGCAACTGTAAGAGGTGTGATATCCGAGATAGAACCCATTAATTGTCGTCTTAAAAGAACACATTTCCCAGGCATTAAAAAGAATACCATATACAATAATCCAGCACGAACAATTATGACGTACAAATCAAAAAGATTGCAAAATAAACGAGCGCAGCGAACACGATACAAAGAACCAGCCAAAAAAAAAACTTGCGAATGTGGGGCTATCCTTCGCCTCTGCTGACATCGTTGAATATCTAAAATGGAATAATTCAGCCCCAATTTCTCAAATGAATAATTCCTCCCTATTAGTGAGTGGTTCAGACACGTGGGGATCCAATGATGAGATTTGAAACTGCGAGAGGGCAGTAACGCTGCTGTGACTCTCCCCGCAATTGAAGTACATTTTAAGTACAAGTAGATTCAAAGAATGGTACGATGTACTTCTACTGTTTTTCAAAAAATCGGTATGATACTGCGCTTGCGATTTGAAATTTGGTACGGTACAGTATCGTACTGTACATGTACCGTACCTGCTACAAATACAAGTACAGTACGAGAAGTGTTATACTTTTTGGTACGATGGCACCACTGATAAGCATACTCCCTGAATTAATGAAAAATTTTACGACTCAGTATTATCGAATAAAATGTGCAGCTAAATGGGTTTTTTGGCTCAGTAATTGGCCACTTTCCAGAGATCACTTTTACAC
This sequence comes from Toxascaris leonina, assembly GCA_022844705.1. Classification (NCBI taxonomy): domain Eukaryota; kingdom Metazoa; phylum Nematoda; class Chromadorea; order Rhabditida; family Ascarididae; genus Toxascaris; species Toxascaris leonina. The sequence goes on along the minus strand of JAARMF010000761.1, from coordinate 57,236 downwards.
GATAAAATCAATGTGTAATCTTGAAACCGCTAAGAGCGGTTTCATTTCAGTGACTTTGAAATCATCTGCTTGTGTGAATTGCTTATATCTTCTTTAGCAGAGGAGGAGGATCGTATGAGATTGCCTTCTCATCCCCCCCCCCCCCCCTCCGAGGTTGCCCTCTCACCCCCCTCCCTCCTCCTCCTTGCTCCTCCTACCTTCGCTCACGTTCGGATCAAACGTCAGCCTTGTGCTCAATACTCGGTTCTTCGGTCACATAGATCCTTGATTTTTGATGAAATCCCCCAACATTCCTTTCAAATGCATCAGATCTTTGCGCTCTGATGTTTGATGCGTTTCAGGCTTTGCTTAGCACTACATACGACTTCGAACGCTGTAACCTGATGCTTTTGTAAAATGTGCACTAAAGTTTAGTGAAACGCTATTATGTGAACTAATAATTCAACATCGAGCAAAACTTTCCCGTCCTTAGGCTAGTTTGAAATAGATTGAAAACCGGCCGGCTCAACTGACAGAGTTGAAACCCAATGGTGACTATCCATAACTTTTGCCCTATGCCCTAGAAAGCACTTATCTCGTTCACCTGAAGTGGATGAAAATAAAACGTCCAGTAGAATAACGCCAAAGGAGGTTTTTAAAGGCGAGACCTTTGGAAAGATACGAATAAACAGATCTGAGATAATACACACCAAAAAGAACGCAATTGAAAGGAAGCGACAACGATGCGAGCAGGAAATTTGGGACAAAGTTGCGCAACAATCTTAGCCTCATACCATGCGTTCTTCCCCAGCATTTACCATGCTTGTACGGTACGAAAAGTATGTATTCCATGGATGAATTGAAATGTTTGTTAAGAAGGAGAGAGGGAAGGGAGGGAAATGGGTTCACAGAAAGACGTATAATCAGTACTTACGAGGGTCCCATTGGTAGCTAGGAGCCTCATTACGAGCCTTACCGGAAAAAGTGAACGATCGTCGATGGTGGTGCGTGACGCGATGACGATACATTCCATCTAGAGAGTTACCATTCTCATCAGCAATAGCCTCTATTCGCATTAAAAAATGGACCATAAGCGATGAAGTGATATATAGCCATGGGAAGTTCAACACCAACCATAAACACCAACCGCACGTGGGATTGCATCGAAAAACAACGTTGAGCAGCTTGAAAATGCGATCGTCACAGTCATTCGCAGTTGCGCCCGTCGTCTCTGATCGACCTGAAGGTATGACTTACCTATACACTTATGCAAATAACGGAACAAGTGCTCGACAAAGCGATGGCAACAAAATATTATTGTAGATGAACTCAGCGAACTTCGTGATCGCATCTAACACAATCGTTATCAGAATAAGAGATGAGTCTTTTGCTTAGTGGAGTAATTGCCAACGTATATTTTCAAAGCAACAACGCTTTCGTGCTATGCTAAACATACATAACACTTTTTTTCTTTAGAGGCAAGTAATGTGGCGAATGAAATGAAAGGACAAGATAATTACTAAAATATTCATAGTTTTCTATGGTGCTGTTTGGAACTGTTTTTCAATTTCTATTTTTCCAAAACTTCAACTAAACATCAAACAATAGGTAATATATGCTAGGCGTATCGGCATGACTTTCACTCTAAATTGTCGGATGAAAAAGAAACAGTGAAATTATATGGCATATACTTCCTCATAGCGATGGAATGCTTTCAAAAATCCTCTACAAAAAATCCCTATTTGATCGTATGTAGTCGACTTCATTTAGCCTTAAATTTGAACAGCACATAGATTAGCTGATCATCAGGAGTGGAACTGGAGCAGAACATTAGTGCAAACTATATACATAAACTTACTTGCAGTAGTTTTAGGATTTATTGCTGTCCATGGAACATCAATGCAAAAACGAACTGGAAACAGTGGAAACAAGAACAAAACAAGTTTGAACTTTGCCCCTTGAAACAATCGAGCAGACAGACACAAACACTTTTGTCTTTCATTCATTCCAAAACTTGCGTAAAGAGCGTGAAAAGAAAAAAACTGCGATTCCAAATAAGTCATACGACTGCATCAGCAGAAATCTGAACCATAAACTTAAGCATGCTTAAGTGCGCCTATTCACCTTATTACATCTATTAGCATGATTGACGCCAATTCAACGCTATATAAACTCGGCATTTTCGAAATTTTCTTCGATTGTTGCAGTTTTGAGCACTTTCAACTCTTCAGGCCTTTTTCCTTACGGTTTATTTCGTGTTTCTTTTCCATTGCCCACAATTTCTATTTACTCTGCATTAGTAAAAATTGTGCTGGAAACGATGACTGACTTGTGTGACGCAAATTGTGTGTTCCATTAGACGCATTTGCTTCCTTAAAACGCACAACAGTGGAATATAAATGAAAACGCTGAAAGCGGAAGCTGCACTCGTGGAATATTTCGAGAATTGATAGAAGAACGGCGAGAAATATGACGTCATGCACAGCATTGATAGTCTTGCGTTAACACTCATCGGATAAAGCCAAGCGAAAAATGAGGCAATCAACGAAAGGCAATACGGCTGCAAGAAGAAGGAAATTTCAATATGGTTTTCCGACTTGTTTCTCTTATCTCTTCCTCACATAAAATCGTTGCCTTGAGTCCATCAAAAGACTCTTCATACCCTCCTATTATATATGTAGTATGTTCGCCACTGAATTCCGCAAATAACCCCGTGAACGACGCATTCAGTAAAAATTAGTTTGTAACGTTTATTACTCAAAATGTAAAAAATTCGGAACGGAAGCACGCATTTCTAAGAGTGATCTGTATTGTTCAACTGCCGACCTCTAGGAGTCCGAAGTTCCAGAGCGGTCAAACATTCAAAAATTACAGCTCATCAGGAAGCTTGAATTGCCCGACCTCTAATTGCTAGGTACAAGCTACATGAAGCGAAGGGTGACTATACAAATTTAAAAGCTGTCTCGTGTGTTCACCGTGTTCTCGCACATAGGATCGTGGAATAGTTGACCCCTGCCGGGAGGGTGCATGAAATGTCGGTGAAGTCGAAAATTGAGGTAAAAAAGTTGGATTCTGCGGTTACTGCTTTGAAGAAAAAAGTAAAATATGCGACGTGCTATAACATCGGACCGCAAGAGGGAACAACAAACAGTAAAATCTCCCTTTCAAATGTTTTGCACGCGAATGAAGTTACTTTTAAGGACTTGCCATCCGGAGTGCGAAAATATTCTGACGTGAATTTGATGGATCTCGAAAAGGAAATCTACTTTTCGTATATGTCTTTTTCTTCAGCTCCTACTCCCTATAAATTGGAGACCGAAGCGAGAATTGAAGGGGAGAAAAGAAGTAGGTGTGAACGCTTTTCTTACCTATCGCATTCTTTATATTATGCTGTGATGGTAACGTTAATTGGTAATTGTATTACTATCATTTACGGAATATCATACTCGAGGAGATTACAAAAAAATGTGCTTTTCGGAACTTTAAAGCGGAAAAGTCACCAAACAATGCGTCATTTACGGAAATCCTATGTGGAAAAATTGGACCTCACGGCTTGTTAATATCCAACACAGCACCAGATAGAGCACCTTGAACAAAAAGAACCCAAAAAGGTTTGAATTGTGACGATCCGAAAAGAAGCATATTGAAAATGGATGCTACCACTCAGTGAACGAGAAAACGAAATGCTAAAACAATTAAGCTACTATAGTAGATCGAATACATGAATGAACAAATAAGCATAAATGAGCAGTAAAACAAGATTACCGTAAAAATCATCAAGACTGCATATGCCGGTCCCCATGTGACGTATTGAATGGGCAGTAGGATCGATATGAGTCGATCTAAGGACAGAACAAGAAGCATGAATGAGGTGGCAAAGTCAGACCATCGCCAGAGAAACGAATGTGGCAGCAGCATACACTGGAACGGAGTGAACTGATTCTCGACTAACCCTAGGGAGATGATGCAAAGCCGGTAAAGTCCACCAATGAACGTCGAAAAGCCTGTAAGCACATGTGCACTTCACTGACAACTGCAGAAGCAGTACGCATAACCGTATTATGCGTTTGTGTAGATTTGTTCAACCACTCTTAAATAATACCGAGGTGAATTCAAGATGATACTAACCAATATTTGGAGCTACACCCACGAAATAACCGCAGATGTGGTGGTTATGTTAACGAATTCGACTTATCCACTCATGAGATCAAGAATGCCACTTCATTTAGTTCTCCCGAAGAATAACGATTTTTCATGAATATTTCATCGAGGGTTTCATCCAATAAGCGAAACTTTTCAGAACGTTATGTGATCGTTGCTTTTGGAGGCCGATCCATGAGAAGAATAGCTCGCTGAAATACCTATAGGATTTGTGAAAAAACACCTAAGAAATTTATCAGTTAAGATCAGCTTTTTCAACGATCCAATCCGAGCGATAAGCCAATTCGCCGTGTTTTCAGACTGCCATGCTTTGAACATTACTTACTGTATTAAGCTTAGTTTGAGCGATCGCCTAGTGGGCAGACTAAACGGGAATAGATACTTGTACAAGGCTACATCTGCCAAATAGCGTCCTTGTAAAAGACTCATATGAAAAAAAAACGCATACAAATTCTACATGATTTTATCTTCAAGAAAAAAGAGCTCAATGCGAACATTTTTTCAGCAAACAAAGCTTTTCGACCCCAAAAAATAATTATTTCGATAATGCCGCTCAATCGGCTTTGCAATTTTGCCTCGACAGCACCGCAGCTTATGTCATTTACCAAATTTCACTCGATGCGGGAAGAAACGAGGCGTAATTCTAAGCAACTTTCAGGTAAAAAAGCTCAAGCAGAACCGGTGGCGATAAGTAATGTATTCATTCTCTCTCCAATTTAATATCTCTGAATTTTTCCGCTGTAACTGTTAGCGTACAACATGGTACATTTATGCTACTTGTATTACTGACAATTAAATCGCAATATTCGACATTTCCGCATCTTATCGATGACAAAGTCGACAAATTATCAACGAGAAGAAACCATCATGTGGCTAAAATAGAAGAGAGGTCTTTTCATCAGCTTTGATAGATTCGCATAACGCTCGAAGTCAGGTGACATTTGAGGTATTTGCTTGCCTCAATCGATGGTTATTCTTTAGGTCGAGCTAGAGCATTAGATAAAAGACTGCATTCGATATAAGACATCATTTTGAGTTCAGGTGCAGCCGGGTGCAATTTATAAATTGAATGACCCTTTTTGTATTAGTTAGATATCAAAAAAACTCAAATGTAGTCGTTTAAACTTCCTTTGGCAATAAGCACTTTTTTCGACGTGTTCTCTATCTTCTACCTTGCACAGCTCGTTATTTCGGAAAGCGCTTACATTAGCCTCTAAAACACTGAAATTAAAACTACTAAGCAGCAATCTTAATTACTCGACTATTCGACTGTGGGCCTTTAACGATCAAATGTGACAAAGATAGAGAAAATTCATGAACTTGAGTCCAGGGATCATGCCACATTAATAGTACCAATTTTCTACATACGAATTTCAAGCCCTACTTCTCCAATCCAAGTTGGGTATCTGAGGCAATCGAAAGAAAGTTCCAAGTTTCTTCGAAAACGTGGTTCTTAACATTCACTTCAATCTGTTAGCAGTTGTTCTTCATCGCTGTTCTCTTCACTTATTTTTTTTCTTTTTGTTTTCTCAATTTACCGTTCCATTTTTTGAACTCTGATAAACATTAGAAGTGTGCCATTGCTACGATAACAGTGGAGTAATAGAGCGGTGATGGCACTTTCGTCTTCGGGAATGAAAATAGAACAAAAGACCATATAAAGTCATATACCTTCGACGAAATCGGCTACAGCTAAAGCGCTTATAATTTGAAATACTTGGCGAGTTCGTAGTTGTCTATCGCATAGAACTGCTGATATCACAATGCAATTACATACCACCGAGCCGAAGCCGAAAGTTACATAGGAAAGTGCCTGAATGCCAGAAATTATCTACTGGTACACACACACACATACACACCCTATCTTCTTTATGCCTCCCAAAGGTAATCTTGCAAGGAAATTAATTATTGTTGAAAACATTATTATATTTATAGAACCGAACCGAAATCAACGTGGTGGACATGAATTACGTAAATATTTGCAATACTGCTATAATTTCCCATTCGAGATTCTCAAGCACTGTAATTTTGAACGTGTTGTTTTGGAAATGACGAAAATTTTTTGCATTTCAGAAAGACGAAAGGGATAAAGCTTCCTATTAGTCACAATGGCAGCTTAGATGTTTGAGCGATCAAAACCCGTCCTCCCCCCTCCACCCCTCCACCATCACCAAAGCTTGGTGGTGATCTCAACGCATTTTCAATTCACTGATCTTATTCATCTTCGTTGTTTGAATATCCCTAGCATGATGGAACATGCCGAAAGTGGCTATAATTCAAAAAATAAAGCGGACGCAGATCTCTTTATTCGTCTTCTGCACCTCGAGCTATACCACGCCAAGGTCTCTAGCTAATATGAGGTGCAACTATATCAAATCAATAAAATCCCCGCAATAATATTGCCTCAATGTGCCTCTGTTTTTTTTTCGCATCGAATCGGCAAATTTGCAATTTCGTAAACGATTTATTGGGTGTTATAAATTTGTTAGTGGAATGTTTTCTGCAAATAGAGAGTGACGTCCTGAAACAAATTTTCATGAGAATCATTCGAAATGGTGACGAGTTGCCGTTTCTGCATAGGACTGACGCTCTTTCGATGAATGAAAGCAGCCGAGAATAAATGCTAAAACGGAACCATGAGAAAAGCTTTGACTCGATATGGAGGAAATTGAACGCCGAACTAAGTAATACATCAAAAGGAGCGTATTGAAGGAGCATCATTCGTCAACAAATAAGCGACTAAAGTGGCACCCTTTTAAGATCCATATTCTTGCTTATTCGTTTTCCTTTCTTTAGTTTTTCAGGTGTGATGCAACATGATGGAACCTCAAAGCTCTCATGACAAGATTTCCTCGTGGGATTTCGGATGAAGCGGCTAAGTTGTCATATCTTGCGAAAGAGATGCCACATAAAAAGAAATAAAAGAGATTTCGACGTTGCAGCAAAAGTCTAGTTAAACAGCCTCATTTGCGTTTGCAAATAAAAGAAAAAGGAAGTTTTCGAATTTCCATGGAACTGGAAAAAATTTCCGTAGAAAATTTCCCTGATGACTCTATGAGCCCTGTAATCGACGATCACTCAATTAATCACATTTCTCTCATATATTCATTATCCGCCATGTTCATTATCTCTGTAAATGTGTCTTAGCGCCCTTTCTCCTATTGAGACTGTGCAATTTTTTTAATCTCCGCACTTTCCACCTACTATTTCATTGTTCTATTTATTGCCTTTTGTTAAAACAAGCTAATTTTTGTTCCCTGCCACATGAGGACAGAAAAATTTCGACGACATTTTGCAATGCATGTGCCAATGTTCAGCAGTAGCATTAGTTGCCAATTGGGTTGGCTTCTTCCGGAGCTCATGCAACACACACAACGATAAGTTTTTTTGATGAAACGAAATAAACGCTCTGTATTTCGCAAAGAATGACGCTTTCGTAGCAAATACGCGGAAAGGATCCTTGCTGAGAATGACTGAGATTTCATCATCATCATCATTTGGGAAGTTCATAAATTCAAACTTGATGACAATAAGTCCGAAAGTCACACTTCAGCTTAAGTGGTGAGGCGTATAACAGAATAACGCATGTCGGCAGTCGAGATCTCTCTTGAGCGAAATTTTCCACACTCAAGAATTGGTTACATATGCAAACCACAGGGATATGGGATTCTCGCATATTTGCTGACCATCCTTTGATGGTGTTGCCACATCGCATCATTACAGCTAGTTCCTGTTTGTTTTGAGCAAGAACTTCGAGGAAGAAGTATTATCCGATTACACTCGAAAGGAGGCAATCGTTGCTGCACGTGGACCACAGCAGAAACGATATAGCTAATCACTATGCCCACTTGTTGTCAGAGACAAAAAGTCAGTCACACGTTATGGATGTCCGTTCGCTGCCATAGCCCCTAACGACGATAGCAAATAACCACTATAGAGGCTGGCATTTGGTTTTGACCAGTTAGAATAACAGGCTTCTTGCAGAAACATTCATGACTGTCGTGGCAAATCATCGCATACAGTACGATCATCGGATATGATATGCTTGAAATGAAGTGTAAGCTACGAGTGCATTACCAAGTGCTCTGCTAAAAACGGAATGAAATTGTGAAAGCTCGGCTTTAAGCCTTCTAAAGAAGATTAGCACAATTGTGATAGACCACATATTCTTCAGAAGTTTGAGGCGATTCTTCACATTCTCTTCGATTTTTGGCTGCGTATGATGGTTCGCTTATATATAAAAGCCTTAAGACCCTAGGCATGTTCAACATCTACGATTTGCGCATCAATGAGCCAAACAATTTTTTAAGAGCGTTTGCTGCCTTTTCTGTAGGCACAATAACCTTTTTCAGAATGTCGACAATTTTGCAAGAAAATGAGCACTATTTACGAAAATTTGTGCATTCTGTTGCTTCACGTTTTAAAAAAGAATCAATTCCTTTACTGAAGCAATCACATCGAAAGGCCAAAACTCACTGCAACGAATCCCTCTCATCCGCTTCGACAGTCTTATCAGCTACTAACCTTTCTGCAAGTTTTAATGAATTGCTTAATTTATTGGTCTATTTTCATAATACAGGAGAGCTTATTGAGGGAAGAACTGCTTTCATCTAACATCTCAGAGTTACAGTTCAAGTGGGAATATCTTCGCCGAAAAAAATCAGTACAAATAACATTCAAGTAAATTTGTTAATAATCGAAATTAAATGAAATTGACATGCTAAAAATCCTATGTAAAATAAACTTAAAATGTCGCGACTAAATTAAAATAAACGTGCAAAATAAACAGCCCAACCTTTCCCACTTCCCATTTGCCTTCGAAGCATTCGTCGATATGAGCCATTCGTATAGCATATCAAAATCGAACACCACTACGATATGGAGCACAGAATTCGCATTTTTAGAGCGTATGTGAGAACCATTTGCAGATAACAAGTATAGTAGTAACTCTTATGTTCATCTGAAATTTGAGATTATAATTTGCAATGAGAAATCGGGGTACGGGGTAAGCTTTATTTCCTTTACGATTCACACACACGATTTGCAGTATCATTATGGATCAGCAAATACGAATCGGCAAACTTTAGAGGTAGCGATCGAAAGGACAAAAGAACAGCTGCAAAACTAATTGTTTTATAGCCGTCACTGCAAGAGATTTCGGAAGTGTGCCTTCTCATTTGAATTTTGTTTCTTCTCGGGACTATCGATGAACGATAAAGCGTGCCACTCATTTCTTTGTATGTTTGTCCTTTGAGGCTACTCAAACCCATTTTTTTGAAAGAAAAAAGACTTTTCAAGCCAAGCTTTTCCATCAATTCCTCAACACTATCCACATACAGTGCGAGCTTCAGTGGTCGTTTAGTGGATTCTTAGACGCCTTATAATTAGCACAGTCTAGACATTGAATGCTCATCAATAAACAGCAAAAAGCAGTCAACAAACAAAACATCTGTAATATTGCTGGGTTTGAAGCAAATTATGATCATAATTAAACACCTCAACTACAGCTTTCTTGTAGGAAAGGGTAAGCATTTGACTACGCTTAATTTCTGCAATGAAAACACCTCAAAAAAAAAACAACAACAACAACGAGAAAATCTCTTCTTCCTAGATCAAGCACCGTTTGCTGGCATCCTCAGACNAACCAACTTGCTGGCCAGAAGTTCTCCGAGTTTACGTAGCGCAAACTTCATGACAGCATTAATGCCACGCTTAATACATGGTGGGATTTGATGAAACGGAAACAAGTTACTGGAACCAACATATGTGTGAACTATGCTCACCAAGATTTCTTTGGCTCGTGATCTCGCACTGTCACATAGAGAGAACTATGTGCGTACGGTTGCAACTGCTATGATGAATTTTGACGTAAAATGTGAGCATATTGCATTTAAAAAAAAGGCATAAAAAGCATAAAGAACGGCTATATTCGAAGCGACTGAATTGATACTAATATTCTCCCATAGAATAATCTCATATATCCTAATGATGTTTTTATTTTTGTGAAATTGAATGTTTTCGAGTAGTGAGCGTCATTGTCAAGAATCTTTTCACTAGAAGTAGGGATTTCAAGGATCTCTCTTGAAACATTCAGATGNTCTCTTGAAACATTCAGATCAAATTTAAATTCATTTCGTGCAAATCGAATACCCTTTCTATGCATGTGCCATTCAAACGAACTGCCGAGTTAGCATTTCGAATATTCGGACGTTGGCATTCACTCGCTCGACCACGCGGCATTTCGGCTACCAATGTTGACAGTTGTTGGCATTTTAAATAATCACTTCCAGAAATTTCTTAACTGGTTTTGACAGCCGCCACTTCTTTATTTGGATACAATCTGTATTTGTGATGAACACGAACGATCAAAATGAAGCGATTTAACTTTTGAAAATCACTCGAGCCTAAACCCGAAAGATTTGAGNTTGAATTTAGAGAGGCCATAAATCGGAACCGTGACGATCCATGCATGTTCAACGATCGGAATGGATGAAAGGGCGTGCTAGAGAAGCTGCCAAGATAGGTGCTTCCATTGTTTCGCCAACTGAAGTGAGGTGTATTGTAAACAATCGAGAAAATGATGGAATATTCGTAATAATAAATTCGTATTTAAACTAAGCTCATCTGTTTTTTTACCACTCTTCTATAAATTTCCACTTCAACCAATTGTAATGCTCAATAAAATGAGACGTTTGATCGTCACATGAATGACAAATTTCGGATTTTTTTCAATGCCTATGACTCCTTTAGATGTACGTTGAAGAATATGGAAGTTTAATATATGGTCTCTCTCCATGCTATGAATCATACCGTAGAAGTTCATAGCGTAAAACCTGGAAGCATAATAACAGCGTCAAAACCAACCACATCAGAAAATGATTCCTCTATGAAATGAGGACTTTTTCTCATTATTTCAATTATTTCGGTGTTCTCTAGAACACTACAATCACAATGTCATCATAGGTCACATCATACGCAAAAGAGCAATATATCATTCGCAACCACAACCATACGAGAGAACAAGCGTAGACAACGCGTTAACGGCGAAGAAAAATTTAACCGCATTAGTTGGCAATAAAAATACCTATAAATACTTAGAAAGTGCTATTGAAAGCGGCTTTTATTTTATTTGTTTATGTAGTTGAGAGCGACAGGCATGCATGCATTATGCTTGTTGCAGACAAGTCAAAATTCAGTTCTCTAAGTCGTCATCTAAATGCGCTCAGCGCAGTTTTGTAGACTTTGCAAATGTCATTTTCACATCTAGCACGAAGTTGTACTGGGACTGCGACGGAGTTTCCTAAAAAAGCAATTAATTTTATCTCGCCCATTTTTCTATAAAACCAATCTTCCTAGAATCATTAGTGTCACTCCACTAATACTGTTGCTTAAAAATTGGCGAAGTGCTCATACTTCCTTCCGGTCTACATCAAGTCCAAACAGTTGCTGACTAATTTTTCGATGGTTGCGAGGTCTTAATTAATTGCTGCTATCATTATTGGTGGCAACGATCTCATCTTTTATAAAACGAGAGTGTTGAAAAGCAGTTCCCCGTGCTCTGGAGTTATGAGGCTTTCACATTTCGAATTCGGAACAGCGTTAGGAAACTAAGGTGTGGTGAAAGGAAAGGCTAAGACAAGAGCAAAGGCCAAGATTTCTTGTCATCGACCGCATTTTCACTGCTGTATCGTCTGTCCCAAACACTATGTCGGACATTCTTTTCAGTAGCTGCTTCATGCTAGATAGCTGCTTCACGCTGCTCATCTGTATTTTGGTGCGATAGCATTTTTCCCTTTAGTCTAATACAACTCTCTTCAAGGTACCTATAAATTACACTAAAATTCACGCTTATTATTGTTCTCGCGAATTTCCTTTACATCCGCAAAATATTGCCAAACACTTCCGAATCTGAGCATTTCCTCATAGATGCTGAGAAAAAAAAATAAATTCACGAAAAAAGGTAAAAATAGGGAGAGCAGTGCACAAACGTTTGTGGTAAGCCAGACCAGAGAACAACGACTAGGAGTTTCGGCTTCCAGTGGTCGTTCTCACAAACGTGCTACTCAATTATCATTTCAATAACTTTACGTATCATAGGCTTTCTTGAACATAGAGTTTTAGCATTTAGACAAGCTGACAAATTTCAAAAGATTCATGGACTTGCTCATAAATCTGAGCGGTGATAATAAGATGCAGAATGGTATTTCCGAAATGCTTGTTGATTGTTTGGAAGCAGTGGTCCTATTAGCTCTGTACCTGGCTAATACGCACTTTTCAAACAGCTTTAAAGCTGAAGAAAGTAAGCTTATCGTTAAATAGTTGGTAGGAATGCATGGGTTCTCTTTTTTTTTCTTTTTTTCAAAGAAACGAATCCCTTATAATGCATTGAAGTTTCGTTGCTGTATTATCCCACTCAAAGAATTTGGACTAGCAAAGCACTCGTTAAGTTCATTTAGAGACTCTCTACGGCTGCATTCTCATCCTTTTCTCCATCCCATGAGGCGATTCAAAGCCTAGCAACTTTCGTTTGATGATGTGTTGCATTTTTGAAGGTTGTGCCAAGAAAAGAACTGAGTGCATTCTCTGAGTAAGTTATCTACGAAATTCCGCAATGTCATTCCATTCATTTTATGCCTCTCACTCTTTACAACCTTCTCACAAATGCACACAAACTCACCACCCACTTTGAGTTAATTTCACTGTTCTATTTCTTTCGGTCACTCACAGTCTTAATACGGATGGCAAATAGTTATCGCGTTTGATCTTCGATAAAAATGAGCAAGCAGATTTAACGCATTGGCTCACTACAAGTGCAGAAATACTAAGCACTTCATCAACGTCAGCGATCCTTCGTAAAAGAGCCAAGTGGAAAAGGGACTAATCACACGCAGCGAGTGCTGCATTAAGACCGGAGTTGCGAAATGCAAAATGCAAAAATCTGATCAGATAATCTGAGCTTTTGAAGGGGTCAAGCTCCTTTCCATTCTTGATTTGATATAAATCCCACACTGATCGTTGTAACTAGGATAAAATAAACCGAAACAGCAAAAGAACTAGCGTTGCTTTCAAATAGCAAACGAATATCTAAATAACAGCTACCTTCTAAGTTAAAAGACTGATAGGTACGAAAGTTCTAATGAACTAAAAGGGTGAAAAGAGGGGAAGTGAGTGCATCGACTTTAACATCTTCATTGAGCAAAGTGAAATTAACGGGAAAATACATTCTTTCATTATAAAATTTTCAGGTGATACAATAGCACGAAAAATTTCAACTTGTAGAAGCTTGTAGAACACAGCTAACATAACGTTAACGAACGTAGGCAAACCCAAACGTTAACGAACGTAAGCAAACCCCACCTTGCAGCCAACCGTATGATTCAATCTGTGGCATGCAAACTCTTCTTATCTACAACAGAGTATAAACGGCAATAGCAAATCGTTTCATATCACTTTACATCAAAGAGATACCAAGGAAAATAACAATATCCAAGCATGGTTCAGATGCTAACATATAATACACTTCTATGCATTTTCTCAATCTCAAAATTTTTTTCGGTAATCACCGACCGAATATTCGAAAATACTTCAAGCACTATGCTAGAAACCCGTCATTGGCGCCGTGTCGACGGGTTGTAATTCCTTCTGTATGCTAGTTACGTTAATCCTTCACCTGCGGCACTCCGAATATTTTTGCTGGTTGTCCACGTGAACATTCCTCATTCGTTATCCTTGCATGTGTTTCTTCATTCGATTTGCTTCTTGGTAGTTAAATCCCTCGAATCTCAGAACGAACAGACAGTAGAGCTACATATGTGAACTCGACTTGATCAATATCAGAATATGTGTCAGTGCTGCTTTGTCCACGAACTTGAGCTCAAAGGCTGTAGGTTCTATGACACATTTCGTTCCTTGACGAAAGCTTTTTCACAGATCAGCTTCAGGTAGTCAGCTCTCCTTCGCTACTCTTTCTGCAAGTTCCGTATCCTTCCGATTTGTGTCGGCTTACGTTTTTTCTTCCGTATACTCCAAGCCATACGAGATTAAATCTCTTTTCTCTCTTTCAACAACTCCCTTATACATTGCATAACATGGTGCAGCGACGTTCACTTTGTTCACAGCATGATGAGGAATTTTGTCTGTCGTTTCAACATAATTTCTACTCGATATTTTTTTAGCCGATCCTAATTTTCGTCCACAGCACATCATTAGTTGACAACAACATCTTGTTTCAATGTCGCCAAGTCCTCAGTGGCTTAATGACATTTCCGCAACTCATCGTAAAGTTTGTCGTTATCACATCCGGCAGCACTCATTTTGAACAGCGTTAAAAAAAAGAAAACTTGCACACGACTCAAAACAATAGAAATTCGGAGGCGCTGTGTCAAGCTACTATTGACTTCCGAAGTAATTTTTAAGAACCTTACCACTGTGAGGAATAACCTTTCTTATTGTGCCCTGTGCCACCCTAAAATGACGGTGCCACGCTATCGTGCTATCCGTTTCCAAGAAGCTTCAAATAGTGTACCACACTGCGTTACATCGTTTCGCATGAAATCGGCACAATTGTTGTAATGCACTAGGCAAGTGGCACTAAGCAAGTTTTAATTTTGGCAGATGCAAAAGCATTACCGAGTAACTATAAAAAAAAGACAACAATGAGAGGCAATATGAGAGGTCCCCTATTTTGCGTTCTGGCAGCTTATTATTGCATGCAATCAACAAAGGGCATTTCAAAAACACAAAACTAAAATCGTACAGTTGTAGTATATCGTAATAACAAAAAGCACAATAAATGACATGCATATGTATGAAGAATCAACAAAAGAATTGAAAAATAATTGGCAAACGATGGATATGAGTGAATTTTATCAATATTTTGAGCGATCAAGCAAGAATTCCAACACGGTAGTTGGACGAAGATGACGGGTATGCCGCGTAACAATCGAATGTTATGAATGGCCTATTCGGAAAAGAATGGGCCACGACGATACATCGTCGCATTCTTGTAGCATATCCAATAGGATGCTTTGAAACTCTCCTTCGGAGCCAGGACTAAGGCACTTTCCTCTGAACCTCTCCACAATCGTTAATTTATTTGCAGCTGGATTCGAGTATGC
>JAARMF010000761.1:26558-41329 GCA_022844705.1 Toxascaris leonina | reverse complement strand
TCAGGAGGAAATTATTAATATTTTGTAATCATCGGATGACTTATGTCAATAAAAAATGAAGAGGCTTACCACCGCAGCATGTGAGATGTGTGCATTGTTTGCATTCTTCTCAGCATGCCAATGTTATGTAGGAACTAAGTAATTTCATAGGGGATCGATTTGCTTTTTGGTTTCATTGGACGCTTTTGCATTTCAGCAGAAAAGAGTGAAATACCTCTTTCAGTATTTTATCAAACGAATCGCTCCCATAAGTCTTCTGCAAAAAAAGACTCCTTGTGTGTAGGCCGATGTATACAAACTTTTCCAACATCAAATGCCCATTATTTCAACTAGATTCGATGGATTAATACAAAATAAGGTATAGTAAGCCAGCGTTGAAAGAACATAATGGCCATCAAATTTTACTTCTTCAATCTGATTGGTTCAACAACTGAAGCTGCTACACAGAAAGACAGTAAGAGAGATGTAGACACACGCATAGACGACAGAAACCTTATGATAAATGAAAGATCAGGAAAAATTTGTGGATGTAAGATGAACATGGAGCTAATTCGATATCATCAATAAAATATTCACTGCTTCGCATTGCACTGCTACGATGTGTTTTGAAAATCGCCCATAAGCTTGTCAATCATTTTTATACATATTGAGGACTACTTTTCTGCAGAGCCGATATCGTTTTACACTTCATTTTTGAAATTTCCGCCTAAATAAATTTCCCACGAAACGCGTTTAGCACGTCCATAGTAATGAAACTTCTTCAAATTCTATTTTCAGACATGCGAACATCTTCTTCTATCTCTTCCCGGCTATCCTTCAAGCTTTCCAGCTATCGTCCTAGCATCCGGAACTTTCAGATTTGATGCCGTGCTTGCGACCATAGATTTATGTTACATCAACAGTGAACTTAGCCAATATTTGAGCAACTATTATAAGATGCCGCCTCATTGATTGATGTTTTTCTGAGAAAACATCAGCCTTTAACTGACAGCTGGCAGATAGATGAATGTTTTTTGGTATAACGAAGGAAACACGCATTGCCGACTGTGAAGCTTGTTTTAATTTGTGTAATCCAACTGCCGCTATAGAGTATATATTAGTACAAAACAAATGAAGCAAATAAGAAAAGAAGAAAGGAAACGGAAGGTGGACGTTCACATAATATGGACAAGAAATATAGCACAAATCAGTGTAAGAGTTCAACGAGTTCAGAGAGATCCGTCTGGTCGAGCAAAACTTTGAACTCAAATACACTTATCATGCCCGCAATGATATGCAAAACCCTCGAATTTTTCAAACGAAGTAATTCAAAATAATATGGTGAATATATTGCTAAACATTAGCCATTAGTTAAGAATTGCATGAATTCACTAAACCAATGAACACTACTCGAAAGCACAACAACACTAGGCGGCATACGTTTTGTAAAAATTTTCAATCAATTCTATTGCAATTCTCTCATCACGCAATTTGAAAGCTTGGATCCACTCACAAAAATTCACAGCAATGAACGACGTCTCATTTCGGACAAGAGCAAATGTGGGCTTTTTCCTCGCGTAAAGAAAGAATCACATTGTGTATTATTTATAAGAGAGCGCCGTTGATTGTCGACGAGCATCACAGAACAAAAAACTTATAGGAAAAAACGATATGGCAAACATGATGTAGAGCATCGATTAAAGGCATCTGACAACGTTGAAGTCAACAGCTGATTCAAAAAGATCATTAGCAAAATGCTAACAACGTATGGCATGAAGAAGGCATGGTAATGAGCAGAAACTCTTCAAAATACTTGGTTAGTGTGTTGGCTCAGAACTGCAAGACGGCTTTAGCAATCGCATCGCTGAAAAAGCACTTATAGGAACAGCTTTTATTAAGTGAAAAAAATCACTGATGCCGTTCATTCCACTATCAATAATAATTTTCTTCTGCAAATGTCGCTTTATATGCTTTAGTTTGCTCACTGTGAACTACTTCTTTTCGCAAAGTTTCGCCTAGCACCAGCCGAGTTTCTTTCAAGCAAGTAACAATTGAGGCATCTTCGACTGGCCCTAATAGAAGCCAAACTTCATTTGGCTGACGCGCTGATGTGCGAACTTTCCAGCTCGAACGTTCAAATTGAACATCGGCATACTCATCCCAGTTTTTGAGGTTTTAAAGCTAAAATTGTGCTAATTTTTGCGTTAATTTTTGCTGAGATATGCATCACGTCAGTTAGCAAGCTAGAAATGGTCAATTCCAAAACAAATTGCAATCACTCATTTCAGACGACGATATGTGGTGACCTCGTAATACCATTAGAAAATGCGCCGAAGGTCCCAAAAAACCGAAGGTTTCGGGCGAATTTCTCGTAGTTTCTAAAAATCTCTAAACTTTGCAGTGCTTGTCTACTGTCTGCGCCCGGTTCACTTCTCAAGAATCATGGGGTTCCCGATCACCTTTCACCACCCTTCAATCGGAGAGAGAGCAGGTGTGCAAGAAAGCGATGGGGTTGCTCTTACCTCTTTCAGCACACTTGTTGGGAATCACATTTTGGCTGTTATGCATCAAGCAAATATCTTACATATGCTTGCAGCAGAATCAACGTGAAGCAGTCACTTAAACCCGAAGAAGTAAGGAATAAACGAGCGCGACACATTCACCATTAGTACTTTCGACTGCTTTTGACAGCTGCTAACTTTTGCAAACGGCACACCATAAGCTGTCACAACCTACTAATCATATTGCGCGAGCCTCAGCCAACATTTCGTCGTAAAAAAACCCTTCAACCAGCTTAAAAAGTCTCCTTAATTCCAACCTCAGCGTGTGCTGAATGGTAAAAAAACCATACAAAACTTATGATACTTTACTCTTGAGTCGATCAAAATGCAATAAGATCACCATTTGAAATTATAACACATATCCTTCTTATAACGAACTCTTTCAAGTAATAATCCCATATCACACAGCATTGTATTAGCAAAAGCTGAAAAAAAAAAATGCCCTGCGTACAACGACGCATCGATGCATTTATCTCTGCAGTAGAAAAATGAAGTGTAAATTCAAAGCAATATGATGTATGGCACGTATCGGCGCCATATGCACTTATAGTTTTTTTGATTCAGAATAACTAAAAATTTTATTTGAACATCCCAACGTGGCAAATATAAAGGTGGATTCGAAAATGACCGGAGAAACAATTGAAGTGTTGTCGTCAATATTAGCAAATAAAACTCTAACAACTAATTGGCAATCGAGCGAATAAAATAAAAACAATAAAAACCTAGGCGAAAATACTATAAAAAAGGCGAAAAGATATACGCTGACATATTTTGAGATGATTGAAATCGAAGCATTCTCACTAATTCACTCTCCAATTTTATCGAGTATTGCTCGAGAGTATACTTGTAAACTCTTGTCACACAAATGGCAAATAACGCATTTTTATTGGATGCACCGACGACGTACTCATGCAATTAATGGTTGTCGCTCAGCTTTCATTTGGGCAGTGACGTCTGCACTTCCATTAAATAAAGGGAGCGCACCATATTCGAAATTGTTTCTCTCAAAATATATTGCACACTCAACTAATAGCGCATCTATGTAAACTTATTGACCTTTCTCATATTTCTCACTTCATATAACAATCGAGAGACGATCCATAAAATTACATACTTGAAAATAAACACTTTAACACGTTTAAATCCAACATTAAGCAACTAATTGTAGTTGTGTCTATAAGCTCCTCTTTTGTGGACAATCTGAAAGAAATTTTATTGTATATAGCTCCTAGCTTATTCACGTTTCATAGCATTACAATTTCCGATGAATATAACATCAATGTCTAGGGTGCCTTCTCGTCAGCTATAGATACGATTATAACGAACGCGATTAGAGCTTTGTAGTGAGATGCTTGCATATAAAAAGCAAGCATTTCGATTACAGAACCAAGAAAGATTTGCGTCATAAAGAGTTTACATAGCTCGGCAGCAAAAGTTGCGCACATGAAAATATAATTTGCCTTGTTATAGGAAAACTTTTTTTGCACAGATCCCACTATTCCAAACAGCGAAATTCAGTAAACGCCCGTACGATCAAAGGCACTCAAAACCGTTCAGATTTGCGCGAAATTCGGAGCCCAAACCGAGGACCCAAAGGGAAGCTCAGGCATCCTGAAATACAGTGGTCATCAATTGAGACTGTCTCGAATGATAGAGGATAAACAACGCCCATAAAAATATATCACAACAATGTGCATTGTTTTTCATCCAAAAACTCTACTACAGGCCACATTTTGGCGAAATTCTCTGCCATAAAAATCCCCATATTTCCAGGAAGGAAGTGGTGCCGATAAACGTCTAGGTGGCTCTACTCTCTGTTCGGCTGTCAAATCGTGTCGCTTTTCGTGTTATGCGCTTCAAAAATATGAGAAAATATCCGCCTCATTGCTTGATGTTCGGATAAACGAAACCCCTTTGACTGTCATGGAGAAAGCCGATTCCAAACCTTCGCACCAGACCTTTCATTATGCTGAATAAGCTGAGCATTAGTCACAACCTTTTTCTCAGCCTCGTAGTTCTCACAGGGACGATGAATTTTTTCATAAATTTGTAGAATAAAACAAATCGTAAACTCTGGTCAACCGAAAGTTTGGAATATTGAGCGAAATTCCCGCCGTCTTGATGTTTAAAAGCCTCAAAATTCGGTATCTAGACATTTGAAGGTCTAAGCGAAACTTTATCGTTGTAGCATTTGTAGAATTTTGAACGAGATCCAAGAACCCATGAAAAAGAGAGTTTACCAAAATTTTTGACCTGCATATGCGTTTAGCAGCATGTGTTGTTAGATGGCCTTTCTCCACTATGGTGGCATTGAAAAAAAAACACCGTGGAATTGACTGCCAAACTGCAAAATCAAATAAACACTTTTGTTTTGGTCCTCTTATGATAATCATCCTTTAAACTCTCGTTGAAGTTAACTGGATTTTCGGGGCACATCGTCAAGACAAGACACGTTAAAGGCACAGATGAGCCGAGGCTTTTTGCCTAATGAGTTTTAACGCTTGCTAGAATGCCACTCGAAACATATTGGCCAATGCCTTAATAAAGATTAGGGGCCTTTTAACACTCAACATGAATCATGACAGGATAACAAGAAGATCGTTGATTGTGCATTTCACTGATTCCGTTGCTTGCCTCTCATCCTAGCCTTATATCACATATTACAAAAACTTGTGCATGACTAATCCGATAACACAATTTTATGTTGTGGTGAACAGTTGCTACAGCAGATGCACAACCACAACTTCCGCTGATTAGAGTTGCTTAAAACTTTCTTGATCTTTCGTTGTCCACTACTGAAAATAAAAAACAAAAACTAATCATCAATTTTTATCATCTTTTCCCATTTTTTGTGTATTTTTAACAGATTAGATAGGCTAACTTGGTTTTCATTAATTTTCATATATTGCCCAATGAAATCAACATGTTGGGCGCATGACTGAATAGCAACACAACATCCGAGTTCAGTCTATATTCGCGACAAACGTTTATGAAAAATTTGTGCACGGCGCACATCATAGTCACGTTCACGTGTGTTCGTCGTCCTGATGCAGTTTGTAATCGCCAAAGAGGTGCGGAAAGTCGATACAGGAGCTTCAGCGTACCGCGCTCACAGGAACTACTTAATCCTTCACTGCATCTTCTTCAGAAAGAACCTCAAGCGAAAGCACTGCCGATGCCAAAAACGCGACCGTTATAATATGATGTTAGCTAGTTGAAAAGCATGTGAGACTAGTACAGCGCTTCGAATCCACCTGGTTTTTTATATACGCTCACATTCGTGAACGCTTTATTGTTTTTCCGAAAAAAAGGTTCATCATGCGACATCTGTTAGGAAACAAGTGGAGATGATAGTGAAAAAACATCTTACTCTTCACAGTGAATAACAAGTACGGAAGTCAAGACACAGTCCATTCACGCATGCGGTGGAAAGGCTAGTTCCTCTAACTATGCCATCTGAGCAGACGATACTCATGGCACTGCAGTTGTTGCTTCGGTAACGTCTCGGAATGAAATTTTTTCCGAACAATGTCGCATCTATAATGGTGTTCATTGGTAGGGAGGGGAGGGGGGTAGGGGGAGGGGGAAGGAAGGTGGTGAAAGTGAAGGACACAAGGAAGGGAGGATGAGAGGGAGAAGAAGGACCAGAGGAGAAGTTATTCAAATCATTCCCTTTATACAGACTATAAGCATTTCTTGCTTCTTGAGCAATAAAGTGGAAGCAGAAGTTCTACTCAGGTCGTTCGAAAGTGAAGCGTTTCAAAGTTTTTTGTTGTTTTCCATTCGACTTTTACCGCTTTTCCTAGTTTCATTTTGGGAA
Organism: Toxascaris leonina; assembly: GCA_022844705.1. Lineage (NCBI taxonomy): Eukaryota > Metazoa > Nematoda > Chromadorea > Rhabditida > Ascarididae > Toxascaris > Toxascaris leonina. The sequence continues at coordinate 34,969 of JAARMF010000761.1, read as the reverse complement.
TGTTTCTTGACGGAAGTGTTTCGTGCCCAGTGGGAAATTTCCCAAACGATGCTAATGCATTTACAGTGCAGAGTGAAAGGATGACGTTTTGTATAGCGTGTGCTAGTTATCGCAAAGGAAGAACACTTCTCTCACTCAACACAATTCACTTTATTTTTAACCATACACGATGTTTATCTATGGTGCATCAAAAAGAAGGAAACTGAAAAGAATGAACGACAAGAATTTTCACATAGCATAAGAACTGATGGGCTTGTAAAGCAACCGAATTCTCTAGGTGAGCCTTTGGTACTCAGAAATGATACTGGCAACAAGACAACTCTTAAGGTTCGCTTTGATCGCATTGATGGAAAAAGCAACAACACCATCGTGTGGGAGATCAGTTCGAATCCGCACAACTATAACAGCAAAAAAGTTTTCGAATTATATTTGTCATAGAATAAGTTTCGCTAAATCTTAGAAAGCTCAGCATTGTCGCCATATTCCCAAACATTATTTAGGTAGGAAAATCGATATGTGGAAATACATACATCATTCTACAGCGGACGCAAAAACCGTTTTCTAAACCTAAGCTCGCATGGTAAATTATGACATAATAAATCACACTTACGATGAACATTGATATACGGAGAATAAGACAACGTTTGCTTCATGTAACTCTATAGTCTAAAACATTTGCAACGTATAGCTTGAAACAGTTCAAGTTTTTTACGAGGTGAATAAGTGTAGAATAAAGATATTTCTTTGATATGAAGGGAATTCAAATGGATAGAAATGCTTTTAACTGAATGATTACATGCAAATTGTTGAACAAATTGAAGATGCAGAACAATGAATTCGTAACGTGAAAGTGCTACGAGAGAAAAGAAAATAGCGTATTGAGAAGAATGACAACCGAAATATTTTCTGTTGCAAATGGTTTCACTTGTAATCTTCGAACTCAGAGAAGAAGTGCAGTAACGTAGGCGATAGAAGCATATCGCTGTCTTGCATAGAACATTTGGGAATTTGTTGCCGTAAATGTGAGGAGTGAACGGATAATGAGATCAGCTTTCGAAGCTGCTGATAGCAAAGATGCGTGGTATTGCTTCGGGATTAGAAACGATCTTCACACCATTTCCACTCGAGACAAGTACGAATTTCAAAATGAAAATGAATAGAAATGATGAGAAGCAATTGCTGTGCAGCCGAATATGACATTACATAGCGTATTGCTATTGAAAGAGTTCACTTGATAATGGAGACGTTATTGAGAGAGTGCAGAAACCGACTAATGAGCTCCTAATCTCTCCATAACATTTAGTACTTCTCACCTGCATTTGTATATTTATTTGCAGAGAAATTATCGCAACTGTAGAATTTTGATGCGAACGCATTGTGAAGTTTTTATGCAGTAGAAGGATAATGGGGGAATTAATATAGCAGTTGCACTGTTCATCAAATATAGGTATTTGTGCGGAAATGTGCTCATTTGAAGTTTTATCCACGTAAAACAAAGCTTTATTTTGTATTTAACAAGGCATCTGTTCTGAGTGTCTCTTTTCCTTCAGTTTATTTAAAAATTATATCCGGAATATATCCAGAAATTCGATTTATCGGGAATAGTTGGGAAGCTCGGTCTGCTATTACTCTCGTATCCCGGAGTACTTTTTAATAATCACAAGATCTATTTGTTACAGCATCTTCAAGTACTACAAAGTTCTCTTCAGCTTTCTTTATCCCAAAAAGTAATCTAATCAGTGACATCACTTTAAGAGAGGGTGTAGACAATTTGAACGATCGAAATATTTGCTCCTTCTGCAGTCTTATAAACTAACATACTGCAAAGATAATAATGAAAGGTAAATTGAGTTTGTTATTTAAGAGGAAGAATTGCTGCAAATAAGCGTACCAGATGCTCATCATATCGGGAAGTGAGTGAAGAAAAAGAAATGAATTCGTTCTGTAATAGCAAGTTTCTTATTGCAGTCACAAAACTGTATGATTGAAAAATACATTGTTTNCTGTAATAGCAAGTTTCTTATTGCAGTCACAAAAGTGGATAATTAAAAAAATACATTGTTCAATAAATATTTCTAAGCACAATGAGTCATGATGCACTACTTCAATGCTTTTCGATCATCAGACGTTGAACAATAAAAGATTCGCATGCCATGAGCAATGCTGCTTCTCAACGGATGAAAATCCCAATAGCCATATCTTAGTGTTCGTTGGTGGAAATAATTTGTCATCATTTATACTCAATGTTTTCTCCTCAACTTTTGCGCTGTACGCTTTGTGCTTATAACTTCTAAAGATATTATTAACAATATTGTTACTAGCCTTCAAATTAATGCTCCTTCTAATCTCTACGCTTAACTGCTTTCTTTGAATCATATTTTCTTCAAACTTCTTTTAATTATTTTCCTCATAGCTATCAGTTTTATAGATGCAGACCTTTGAACGTTAACTCACAAATTTAAATCGCCCTAGTAACTTTTCAACTTGAACAAATGCCTTCTCATCAGGATGTGGTTCATGACTTTCCGAATAGATCCATATATCGACATATTTTGAGCTGTTTGCCTCATACATACTCTTTTTTAATTTTATGTGTAAGCATATTAGTGCCCAGATGTAATAAATTCAGAGTGCCTTTGAAATGAAGTGTCTTCTAATCCCTACTACAAGTATGCATTAACGGAATTTGAAGGGAAGCCAAAAAATTTGTCGCTTCTTGATTACTCTCTTATCACTCAACGTCTGACGCTCGAAAGGCATTGAAGGAGTGCATCATGACTCATTTCGCTTGAGAATATTTATTAAACAATTTATTTTTTAATTATCCACTTTTGTGACTGCAATAAAAAACTTGCTATTAGGCAACGAATTCATTTCTTTTTCTTCACTCACTTCCCGATATGATGGCCTTCGTTTTCATGTTCCCAGAGTGGCAATCGTCGCAAATGCGGAGTTCTCAGGAACAGTGAGTTTCATTGGTCTCCTCGACCTTGGCAAACTCTTATGCATGATATCATTGTAACTGTGGCGTCGATCCAGCGTTCTCTTCATCGATCCACGTCCGCAGTTTTTCAGCCGTCCAATTTGGATCCGCCGCTTTTCTTGCGTGTACCTCTGATAGCGACCATCGTAGAAGATCTGAGGATGGTTGACATCTTCTCTGAAGGCTTCCATCTGCCTCAGAATGAGCTCAATATTCTCTAACGCCGGTCTCACATTTTTTGAACTTGCTACAGGACACGGTTTGAGCCCATTTTCAAAGTGCTTCTTGCCTAACGTTTCATCGCCGAACCCACGCTTTGAAACGCCGAGTACCAGGGCATAGTTGTTTGGAAGAATTGCATAATCCACCACTGCTATCCGAGCTTATCCGTTTAGGCAGCTCAACAAGTAACTGAGCTTCGTGACTTCCGGCATCATTTGACTGTCGGCGTCAGCTTCGAACCCTGCCAAGAACTGAGGCAATCGAAGTGGATCCACCGAAAAGTGCGACAGCTCCATTGTTGGCAATCTGGTGTTTATTGCCATGTTGGCGTTTTCGCTGCGACTTCTCACTTCGTGGTGATTGCTTTTTTCTACGCCTTGTCCGACATTTGAAGTTGCAGGCGGAGGTTTTCAATATGCGAAGGATGCACATCATCTGCCCTTCGCGCCTCTTCCATTACATTCAGAAGGCAATCACTCACAGTTTTTTCGTAGACTGCCTCTTCCTTGTCTTTTGTCTTCTAGCGAGTGGGCATATTCAATCCGGTCAGCATTCACTTCTTTCGGAGCAAACGTGCTTGAGGCAGTTTTTTGCTCTCAAATGGCACATCCTCACCATCTCGGTTTCGCACCATTTTCTTTTTTTTTTCCATTATCTACCGTGACTCCACTGGAACAGCTTATTGAAGAACGTCATTTATGCATCACCTCAGTCTATTCTTCATAGGTTCCGCATTTCTCTTATAAATCCGCTTATAAACATGGCTTATTTCTCTGACTTTGCAGCCGACGCACTAATGTACAGAATGCTTTGTTTGCAATCTTGCATGGAAGCTTTCCTCCATGAGGGAATTTTGCGTTTGCATCCCTTGCTCTTAGTGCGGGCAATTTCTTCAACCCCTTATTTCTGTGCAAAGGAAAAGTGAACGAATCGCTCGCTTTTGTTGATGCCATCGCTTTTGAGTGTTCGCCGCTAAGCTGAGCAGCCGATCTCTTTTCGCTTACTGGATCGCTAACTTCAATTGTTCGATAGTTAAGTTGCCTTCCACTCACATTGGTAGACTTGATGCCACAAGCTCAAACTTCGGTAATTAAACATTTATTGCAGTGCATTTGTAACAACTCTACAACGCCACATACATTGATTAGTTAACAACAAAAAGCAACAATATACACTAAACACGCCCGGATGCAGATGTGAGCTGCCCGCAAAACCGGAAAGATGCGGTCATTGAACCGGTGGGTGCTTTATAACGACTAGAACATAAGGCGTTTATAGCGATTGGCAACGATTATCATGTCATTGCTGTCGGAAGCTTCGACGGCTCCTCATAAGTCCTCAGTGTAGTTGTCAATCAGCGATGCATAGCTGACGAAAGAAATCTTCAGCGGCTGGTTGTAAGCCGTCAACCTCCGAGATGCGATGTGCCATAATCTGGGACGCTCTTTCGCGATAACTCCCGCAACACCGATCTATAACACTCAATACGTGGATAACCTCATTCGAGGATTAGACTTTCTTTTCTCCTGCAGTTCATCGAGAGAGTGCTCGGATGAAAGGGGCAGATAAAAACTCCTGAATCGCTGAGAGCATCTCAACTGTTCAGTACGCTTCAGAGCCTCTATAGCATCACGAACACCTCTGAGAATCACCTCACTTGTTCTCGTCTGGACCTCATTTGTTCTCATCTAATAAGCCTATATGGAACACTTCTTTGGGAGTGATGCCGACAATCACTTCGTCTAAGATTTCGCTAGCTGTAGTTTTGTCAGCTGCGACACGATTTCGACCACTGTGAGCAGTGGACTTTCAACTCTGAAAACATAACGGACCGCTGCCTCATTCTCTCCTCCATAATCACTGATAACATATTACCTGCGAAGGCTGGCAGTTGGCTATTAGCGATCTTTGTATAGTTCAGACAAGACGTCCAATAGCTGTTGTTGCATCATTAAGATTTGCTTTCGCGTTTCATATATCCCCAAGCACATTTTCACGATCGCCTGAACCCGAGGCTCGACCACATCCGCTAGTTCGTACTCAGAGGCGTCTAATACAATCTTTTAGGCACTGACACGTCAAAACTGTACTGCGTCATCGACTTGAGGCTAGACTCAAACTGGGAGCGAATTCGGACCAAGTTTAGGGCAAGTTTGCGCAAAGAGTGGATGATATTCAGAAGCAGTTCAGCCATTTAGTATGAGGCGGATCTGAGTCGACCTGTAAAAAGTCACATGCCCAGTTCGAGCATAGCTCAATCCATGTCTAAATGAAATCGTATTCATGAAGTTTTTTGCCTCTGTTGTATCTTGAAGTTCCGCTCTATCTTAATTCTTTGGCCTTGAATTTCGTTGCTCAATCTCTATGCTAGCCATAAATCGCGCATCACCGTTTTCGCTTCTTCATTTATCGCCTTTCGATGACCGTTTTGTGCTTTACCCATCTACTTATGTACGTTTCTCATGTATGTGACACTGAATGAATTAATAAATAGGTGAAGAATTCAATTTATATTCTTTCCATGTTTCAGTCTGAACAAAGTAATTATGTTTCTTGGGCTTTTGTGATTCCTCAAAGAGAGGCAACACTTAAATTGTTTAATTTATTGTCAACTTGGAAGAATGGAAATAACGGAAACCATTCGTTGAATATTTAACACAATATAAAATGCAATTTTACAAACACTCATAAGCATAGAAGTTGGCAATGTTGCAAACAGCGGAGATAATTTTGCGAATTCGGCTTAAATAAAAATTTTTGAAATCATGAGATTCTATAAGATGATTCGCCCGTTACATTGTGGGCTTCACTTTCGGCGATTATCGCGTTCCTTTATATAGGACAGCCGAAAATGGGGAATGTCATCGTGCACTACCCTCGTCCAACAAATTCTGACCATGCGCCGACTTGTTAGTCAGATACGCCGTTGAGCGCTCATATTCAACACCATGATCTTTTGTTTGCATTTTTTTTTCTTGTCGATTCAGTTGCAATCAAAAATTAACAAATGGATTGAATATTTTTGAAAGGGACACTTCTCTCGTTAGAGAATATTTTCAGATCTTGTAATATATATTTAAATTATTTACGTATTTATGATCGCATTAGATAAGCGATTTGATTTTCTATCGATGGCGTTTTTAATTGTATTCGATATTATCAATATTTTTGAGAGGAGAGAACAACTCTTTGATGACTGATATGTCTGAAAACATAAAACGTAAACGAAAAGAGATTTCTTTGGAATTATTTGACTTTCTCCATCATTCACTTCAGATTAACGCGTACTTGAGATGAAATATTTCTTAAATGTTCCTCTTCTCGTTATGTATCTAAATTCATACCTAAAATAATTAAATACACAATCAAAAGTTTTCATCTGCAACTATTCAGACAACTTAATCCATCAATTGCAAATTTTGAAGCTTTAAAAGGAATTTCGATATTTTTCCTTCTTTTTTTTGTTCAATTTGATTCGTTCGTTTTCAAAAAATGGCCTAACTTCCATATGCAATTTGTGAGATTTTCACAAAAGCATATTTTCATGACAACATTTGCGACTATACATATGTCTGCCTGTCTGCGCGTCTGTGCATATGTGTACGGCAGCTTCAACCAATTAATCGCAACAGTTGCGAAGATTAAATTCATTTGGTGCAATCAACCTAGCAGGTTGCTCAATCTCTTATGTGAATTTTTTTTCCGACCCATCATCCTATCCTATAGGCCTACTAGTGCTCGAATGTGCCATAAACCTGTTGGATAATTTTTTGCTAAAGGTGATTAGGTCCTTTGAACAGCCCGTCACTTTCACAGAACAATTCATTGTTAAGCGTTAATCATTGTTTTCATAAGTTCAGGAAACCATTTCGTATTTTAAAGCGATATGTTAAACTTTACATTGTAGAGTAACTCTCATAACGACTATATATCTTGATGACAAAATTCTCGATGAAAAGCATTGGAAATTCTACCTGAGGGAGCCTTTTCCCACTTGTGTGTTTAGTATGTTTTAAGTAGATTAGCCGTGAATGCTGTATTGATTGTTGATTACTATAGAACGGGATAAGGCATTCAAATTTTGGCCTATATTTCTGGGCCTATAAACAAATTTCCCACTGCAACTGATTTCCGTGTCATCCTTTCGGATTGCGCCATTCTCATCAACATTTCTAAGAACAATCTGATCGTCGACTCCTCGAATTGTCTGATGCCTCTATCGGTGCATTCATTGTTCTGATATGTCGAGTGACAAAGCTGTGTAATGAAAATTTTATTTCCGATACTGAAGAGAGATTTGCGCTTGACGAAAGTACTTTTGAGCGGAGGTTGTATTATTACTCTTTCTCATCATCCTCGTTTTCATACTCGACAACCGTTTAGAGGAATTCTTCATACAGTTTTGTAATACTTGATTTGGCATTAGACCGCTATTTATTCATGCCAATTTATTCACAATTTGTTTTTGGAGGTGACGATATTTTTGGAGGAGTTAAGGATAGTTGCAAAGCATATTAGAGTGTAGGAGAAAAACAGCGTTGGCAATGTTTCGTACAACCTTTTGTACGACCTTAACGAAAGCTCGGAAATGTTGAGGACTTTTTATGTGAAAGAAAAATTTGAATGCAAAATTTTCGGTCCTTTATCATCAGCGAAATTCTGCTCTATTCATGCTCGATTCGTTTCGGATGCAAAAACGAACGAAATGGAAAGTGATAAAGGTCACGCTCAAGCACGCCGACTCTCGAAAAAAAAGGATGGTCGTGATCGTATGATAGAGAACAGTGCGCCAACCAGACAAAGGAAAACTTTCACACATTGTTGAATTTGTTGTCCAAAATCAAGTTGTAGTATAGGCAGACGTATTTCTTGATGGTGATGGGAACGTTTATTGATGATAATGGGGATTGAAAAAACTTCAAATTCTAACTTTGTCATGAATGGACCATTTGTTGCATTCGCACTCGTTCATCTAACGTCGCTCAGCTATACTCGCCTTCCTACGTCATTCTGAATATCCGCTCCATTCAATGACACCTTCCACTTCGCATCAGCTGCCTAAAGATCGCAGGCATTCGGGAAGGGGTGAGCAGTAGGGGTTTTATGGTAGGTAATGGTGTCATTCTCTGCAACGTCCATCGACAGGCGAAGTGAAGGAGAGGCCCTTCTTATGCTATTCCCTCGTCCCTCTTTCCGCCACCCCCCC
>JAARMF010000761.1:3664-26295 GCA_022844705.1 Toxascaris leonina | reverse complement strand
TTTTTTTTTTTTCATATGCCCAAATCTGCGTCTTTGCTGTGTGATGGGAATAGATCTTCGGCGTTATATAATGACTTTGTAAAAGAATCAAAGGAATGAAGTGTCTCAACATCGGAGTTTAGTGAAAAGCAACAAGAAAGGGAGAGAAAGATGGCCTCATATTTTGTCCAACAGATCAGCTGGTTCCCAATAACAGAGTGTGGATTTGCTGAGGAGAAAAAAATACAAGTCCTAATGGATGGAAGAGCGTGGAGTGGGAGAGGGCAAATGCGCATACTGGCCCTACACATAAGTAAAGATCTTATATTCCGAAACGAAAATTTGCAAGCTTTTGCAGCAACAAAAACCTGACCACAATGGCGCAAATGTCGCAAATAGGGCAATGCTCAGAGAGAATCGCAGTCGTAACATTTGTTGCCAGTCTAATGACCAATGGAGTAGACGGTTATAACACGTATAAAGTTAATGAAATGATGCTGAATAATTTAAACGTCATAGTTTCCAAGTGTTGATTGCAGTCAATACGCATAATCTGTTTATAGGTCAATCATTGGAGGTTCCCACTGTGCGGAATGCGACAGATCGCTCATTTTCTTCTGACAGCTATTCTGACTATAGTTGCACTGCTATGTGATGGACAATTCACGTCACAGACATATCCTGATCCGAGGGTCGATCCATTTAATTGTCACATCGCAATACCTGGACCAGTTTGTGATCCGAGTGATATTCTCTTGCCTGATGAGAGGAGGGATCTTGCAAACAGAATCAATCAGGTTAAGAGTGCTTCTCCACACACGCTTTCACTGTTAACGAAAAATGTCACCTGAACCATCTGTACACTTGCTTTTATTTTCCCTACTGGGCATGGATATCAACACTATATGCCACGATTGGATGTAAATGGCCGCCACGTTTCAAGTACCACATCCGTAATAGATTTCAATCAAATACTACCTCTATGTCAATGTGAATAAGCGTTTCATGTAAGCAAAGTGTTTTATTTCAGGTAACATATTCGCATATCCGCCTGAAATGCGTTTACATAGCATTTGACTGAATGACTGTTTATTTGCCTAGAAAATATCAAAGAGAATATCAAAACCGATACTGCCATTATTTATCATTTTCTTTTGCCAAAAGATTTAAACAGCTCATTCCATTGTAACATTTCTCACTGTTTAGCATTTGAAATATTGCTGAAACAACAATGCGTGCACGTACACCGTTGCTTATTTGTTTTTGTGTCGCTCTGAAACGAAAGCAATTTTAAAGTGTTGCTGCAATCGTCATTCTTTGATTCACTTACTAAAAGTTCGGAGGCAAACGGAATTAATGCATACAGACACATTCAAGAATACAATGAACATGCCACAAAGCCTCATCTGTAAGTTCTGGAACGTATAGTTTTCTCAGATTTTTATAGTAAAGGCGTATAATAGAGGCTGAAAATGTTCAAGTTTTTTCACATTCTAATGGGATTGCAAATTGAAGCTATATTTCATAAATTTGATAGTTATACATAAGGATTTTGCCGAATAGAAGAGGCAATCTAATTAGTATGATCGTTCACTCGCTGAGGGACATATAATCAAGGTTTAGAGTTCAGGTTGAGGGGGGAAAATTTTTCACAGAAAATCGATAAGCTAAATTTGCATTTAAATCGCTGTATTTAGGTGCTCTCAGTGACATCCGCGATACGTAATACAGCGCCCGCTTGTCAGCCGTATCCAAGCAAGAATCTGGAGATTTTAGTGGCGGTTATCGATAAGATCGGCACTATCCCAATAGCACCTGTCGATATCGAGAAATTTGCAAACAGTCTAAAAAGTCGCTATCAAAATTATCAGGTGAGCATTTCAGCACTTTTAAAAGAGATCGTCATACACCAAGGAGTATAAATGAGCTGAGAAAAGTTTTTTTTTTTTGAAGCAAATATTGATTGTTTCTCTTCGTTGTTTTTACTCGGTTTTTGTTGATGTTTTGCGAATAAGTGCATAGAGGCTATAGAGAAAAACGAAGGCGATCTCATAAATCCGATCTTCTTTCAATTGATTATTCTCTCTATGAGCTATCGACAGTTCAATCACGCATAAGACATTTCCTTTGATGCCAATTTTTAGGGAGATTGCACGTCAATAATGCAAAAAACTTTTCCTTCTTCAATGTTAAAAATTTGAGCAGAAGCGCCAAACATTTCGCATTATTGGCTGATTTTTGTCGAAATTTTTCGAGAAAGTCGACTCTCTTTTGTCCCTGAATAGAATTTTCAGTTTTTTCCAATGTTTTTTTAGCTCTTCTATCACAATCACCTTTTGAACAATTCCGAATCAACCATTGATTCTCCTTCACTTGAAATTGACGAGGTTTTGGGGGGAGGGGAGGAGGAGGGGGAGAGACGATGAATTTATGACAAATGTTTCTCAACAACTATCACTGATAAGATGTCGGCAAACGAAATTTCCCGTTGAGAAGTCGTATTATTGATTGATTGTGTCGAAAGGCAAATGAGCTATTGTTTTCGAACATTTTAATGAGTTTTTCATAAACTTTCGCAAAAGTGCATCATAGTGACGTCATTTGTGTGCAAATTTTTCCGTAGTTTCAAATGCATAAATAATTAAAACTGTTTGGAAGATATTAGTGAGAATATAAACAATTCACTGTACAAATCGTATCGTTAAGATTTTCTATAAGAGTTACAGACACATAGAAACGCTATAAATTTATAATCGCAGCACTCAATACATTTGCGGAAAATGGCATACGAAAGTTGTGTGAAGTGTTCACTATGCTATAGCCGTGTTCCATTAAAAAATCGGATTACAAGCATTCCGAAAACTAGCGAAACGCCTTTTTCGCATTTACAACTATATATTTTGATTGCTAAATTGTACAAAAAAAAAGAACGGAGAAAACCTATTTTCCATCGAATATATACAATAGCACAAAAGGTATTATATGCGACAATGTGTCTAAATAGGTAGTCTTACATATCGCAATGCGGTTTGAAATCATTATTTGTCGGATCTTGTCCTCGAGAGTATTGCTATATTAATAGCTTACAAGTTTTATTATGTGCAAATGCCATCATTGCTTCATATCCCTGGTCAAGGAGACATTAATACCTCTATTGTTACGCACATTTTGCGAATTTCCACAACAAGATGTGTGCTTCGCTATCTGCTTGTTCGATAGCTCTTAATAAACCGCTGAAGCCAAATTTGAGAAATTCGATGGGTAAATTCACTTCAGAAGTGCTTTCTCGAATTTGTTCAACGATATATGCAGAAGCCGCAAATGCTACGATATTTGCAATTCAGTTTTATTCCCGTTAGGTGCAGCGAAAATGAGCATATTTCTGGCTATGGATCCGAATCCATTCAAGAAGGGACATTGCGTTTTGTATGACTGTTCTTTCATACGGCCCGAAAGCCATCGTTGTAATAGGTACAGCTACAAAAAAAGCTCATTTCTTACAAGCCAATATTCCTATCAACGTTGTCAATAGTAAATATTTTTATATTCGCATAAATATTTTTGAAGGATGTTAGTGCTTGCGATACAACAGTATTAATCGTAAACTCGAGAAGCGATCGGCAAGTTTTTACGGTGGCCGGAAGGGACGCTCGTCTAACAAAAGAGGTTCTCAAATCGGCCTTCGAGCAGAACATAGCACATTTCAAGGTTTGAAGCAACATGTAGCTACATTTTTATGTATCCTCCAATGTATGTTATCTTTAAAGCGAATAAAAAACAAAGGTAATCCGGAAAGGAGTGATAAAATAAGCAGCTTGTTCGATTCTCATCAACATTTTCTTATGCAGAGAACATTTTTCATCGCGTTCTGCAAGCGAAATCACATAACGATGTTACACATCAATAGTGATGGAAGGGATTTTCTGGCGGCGATGATCAACAATCATTCACTCTCGTTATCCCTCTAAGATGTTTGAAGAAAAATCCGACTCCGTTATCATTAAGCGAGCACCTTATCGGCGCAAATCACATAATGGCGCAGCAACGATTTCATTTAGTTTACTTCCGAAGAGACATTTCAATTAAAAATTTCATTTTCCATATTAAATTCATAGCGCTCATCCAAGAAAGCATAACGAACTCTTTAAGTGATTCTCACAAATTGTCGACATTTCAAAACTTGTGCATATGCGTAAACGAATATTCAATGCGTTAAAGTTCAGTTTTCATTTTACTTTCTATCTCAGCATTATTCCCATCATTAAGACGTCGTTGCTGTTCATAACGATTTGACAATAGAAAAGCAAAACTGCAAGGAAGCGAGTGTCTACCAGGAACGCATCCTGAAAATCTCATCTCAATTTGGATTCAGTGTATTACTTGCAATGTGGGAAAAGGTTGACGATCATTTACAGGCGCATCGTTTCGCAATGGGATTGGAAGGCATGGTGGTGTATATCGCATCTGCTTACACTCAAACGCATAGCGGACAAACGTCGCTACCGGAAAGTCTGAAAGCAAGGTCCATTTTCCGTTTCATCTTCGAAACGCGTATATATATATATATATATATATATATATATATATATATNCAAGTGAAGGTAAAAGTGGGCGATTTCTGTTACGGCGAATGGAAACAAGCAATAAGTCGATATGCCCCTGGGCATTTAGAGATCCATGTCGCTTTTTACGGGTCCAAAACAATAGTGGCAGCATGCAACATGATCGGTTTCTTAATTTCACATCATTGAAGGTGTCCTGACGCCCAAACCCTAATTTGTGCCAATCTAAATAGTCTGGGAACTGGAGCCTAAACAAAGCTATCCTTCGACCCCTAGGTCGCCATTGAGCTTTCTGGACGTTGGAACTCGAGCTTTTTTGAATGCCGGAGCCAGAGCCAACTTCCATTAAAAGAGAAGTTGCAGTCAGAGCAGAAGTTCTTGTTCAACGGGGTGAGAGTGACGTAAAGGGTGTGTGGATCGATCTGCCGCAGCATCACATAACTAGTGACTAGTACTCTCTCTTTTAGAAGCACCAAGGGAGTGCGAACGATCGGGAAGTTTTTTTTATAAAAGTGGGTTTATCATAGAATAAATGACCTTAGTAGCACTACACGGTAGTTCCTCCAAAGAAGGTACGATTTATGGGATTGAAAGGCCTTTACTACAGGCCGTAGGGTTAAGACTGTATTTTTGTCGATAAACTGTCTTGCAGAGTGATAACAATTTCACCGCCACTAGTGGCGAACGGAGTTCGACAAACAACTGACGAGCATATATCAATTGATAACAGTTCACCTGTACCTTCACCACCGGAATCATCAATAGAATCAAGCAGCGGCTCGTCATTAGTCGGTGTTCCAAGCACAATGACTGCGGAAGAGGAAGAAAGTGAAAAACTCTGGGTCGATATAATGAAACAAGTGATGTCTTTTCATCTTCATCTTTTTCCTTACTTCAATGTTCTGCAATGCACTTCGCATAGTTTCCGTAAACCTACAATAGAAGAACTGTGCAAAAGAACACACTAAGCAAATCTCTTCTGTCAACTCCTTTGCTTCAAATCATGAAAGAAGGAAGTGCTTTCCTTCTTTCAACGATCCATCCTCTTGCCTGAAGATGAACATTAACACGTTTGAAATTTCACAATCACACTCAACTGCTTTCTCACTTCACTCATGCCGTAACCTGTGTTAACGTTCTCTCCTCACAAATTTCTCCGCAGTTTTGATGCTCGACATTTTTGTCAAAATCTACTGCCCATTATTCATTAACCATATACGTATTTGCTAGTTGGCGAGCTATCAGAGTCTTTCTTTCGCAATGAACACGAGATTTGAATTGCAGAAAGCATCGGAAATTTTGCCCGTCAGTGTAGTTTATACTTTGAAATTTCTGAATCTTTAAATGCTGTGCTTTGTTCCCTCATCATCCGATAGCTGCTGACTTTCTGAGACTCGCGGAATATGTGCGTAACCCGCACACTTTAATAGGAGAGGAGGGTGGATTGACAGTGTGTTATTTGGAACGTTAACTCAGCATGAAATGATTTAAGGCAGTTGCAAGATGTGGCAATAACCAGGATAGAGTCGGTAAATATGTACAAGCAGTTGTTGAAGGTTTGTTTTCACTAATTGTAATCTTATTTGCAACGAGCTTTCACCCTTATCACCACCTTAGCATCTCTTCGTGTCATTATTAACTATCGACTTAACTGATCGTTTCGTGTGGTGCCAATTTAAAACTCACAACGGCATCATACCACTTTCTCCCATTTTTATATTACGTGTGAAATTTCAGTCCTAAATTTTTATTATGAGACATTTTTCGCAAGTACTGAAAATTTCTTGAAGATGTTTCCTAAAAAATGCTTTAAAAAATTATGAAATAAATGTAATGAAGTGTGGATATATGTCATTAGATACCCATCAATGAATCCGTTTAGTAGGCACAATAAGAATCTTTAGCAGTGTGTCCTAGTGATGTATCTGAAATGAGTGTTCTTTGATGAAATGCTCTATAGAAGATTTTCTCATAATTCATTACTACTACTAGCTGAATGACGTAGAGTAATTGTAGATTTTTACGCGAATAACAATCCGAAAAGTAAGCCTTTCACATTGTGCAAAATTGCAAAAACTAAACATCAAAACAAATACGCAAATGCTCTCATCTAACAGATATGATAATATTTACAGAGGCAATGGCATTATCGCTACGTCTGATCAAAGACAAACGCTATAATTCGATTGAAGAAAGCATTGCAACACATGTTGACGATGCAGAGATGAGAAATGCTGCATGGACGAAGGCAAGAAGCGAATTCATTGAGGACATCTACCGCAGAAACATACTTGCTATACGCAGTGGCGCACCTGAAAGGTGTCCTCTAAGGGCTGATAACTTCCGATACGTCTCGAAGTATTGGAATGCTCATTAAGCCACTCTCACATTATTGCAAACAGAGAGTCAGAATTCGAGTGGTTCCATTCTTGCCAATTTAAACATATTTCCTGTGTCTTATCTCTCCTTGTTGCAATTTGTTTAGTGCACTTAAGAGCTTAGAATTTACCTTTGTTAAGGTGGGATTAGGCAGCCTAAATTTGGAGGAACTTTCGGGCTATTTTCAACATTGCAAANTTTTCAACATTGCAAGAGGATGTCTCTTGGATGAGGAAGGTAGGACAACACTACACGTCTCTCAAAGCAATCTGTATTTTATGCGAAGCTGTTGCTTCTTTCGCTCACTTTCCCATACCATTATAGGATGTTAGTTTGAATCCTTATGTTTTACTTACTTCATTATTTGCAAAGAAGTCATGCGGTACCTTGCGTATCTCACTCATGAATTTCAACAATCTTTGAGAACACTGCTATAGGGAAAAGTCGAGTTGTTGATTGAATTCTTCAATCAATGAGTCCGAAATAGCACGCTCCATTTTTACGATGGTCATTCGAGATATGCGATCGAAGAAGCATTTTTCAGCTTCATTCAGAAAGCTGGATGTTGCGGAAGCGAAAATACTTGCTTTATTGTCGCTTACAATTTTAGCATCTCGAAAACTGTTTTATTCATACATATTTCTTAGCTATTCACAAGAAAACNCGGATCATTCGGATTCATTAGTTGATCGACCGCATAGCGATCGCACAAGTAGATTACTGCAAGGAATGCTTCAATACTGCATCTTTCCACCGCACATTATTTTCGAAAGTTGCTAATTTATAGCAGTACCTCTTCCTGTTATCCTCTTTTGGTGTCTCCACAACCATTCGAGTCGCAACAGTCCTAAAAACATTGTAAATGTGGAGATGTAAGTGTCCTTACAATCTTCTTGAATATAGTGAAGCATGAAACTTATGTCCGATGCATACTCGTGATGTGTAAGAGCAACATATTTCTATTGTGTTATCACTTTCGAAGGAATATCGAATAAAGTTTCCTTCTTGCGCTGTGTATGTTCATTATCTCAATTGTCATCAACTCAGAACAAAACATATCGAGTTGAGAATATTTTGGCACCCTCTCAAGAACAGCAGTACTAATTAGTATAAATGAACGAAAGCCGATCGAATTGAAATGTTTATTTGTTCATATATACAGCTTTTACACGCTTCATGCCACCAGCAGATGGTTGGTAGAGTGAGTCTTAGGTGATGTTTGTCACCGGTTACAGATGCATTGTCGATTAGGAGGTGAGCGATGAACACCACATGAAAATACAGGTGCTCCATTAGGTGAGTTCTATGGGGAAGTATTTCAGTGCTTGAATTTAGACGTAGTCAGAGAGACCATCTTTAAGCTTAGTCATTAAGCTATCGTTAACACCAGAGGGTATACCTTCGCGATTCATCAAGAAAGCTTCGATAAGCAGTTGTTACCCTTTTATGTCTTCCATTCAGGCATAGTATTGCAGCAACCACCCTTCCAAATGCTTGGAAAACTGCAATAGTAGTACCATTACAGAAAAAGTCACTCTTAAAACGTGTTTGCACTGTCCGACTAGTCTTACGTCATCATTTTGAAAGATGCTCGAAATCATTCTGAGAGAATCAATTTTGAGTCATGTTAGCCTTTCTAAGGTTGTCAGCGATAACCAGCACGATTTCCTCAAAGAAAGATCTACGCTTACACATGACGTTCAATTGCGACTGGCATGCAGCTCTCAATAATGGTTTCCAAACAGATGTGGTCTATATCGACTTTGCCAAGGCTTTTGACTCGGTGACTCACCTGAAATTGTTGCTGAAGTTGGAGACATATGGAATAAGTGGTGCTGTACTAGCTTGGATGAAATTTTTTTTAGGTAGATGATGTTTCAGTGTGAAAGTTGGAAACGCCTTGTCTTCTTTTCATTCTGTGCTCAGTTGCGTGTCGCAAGGTAGTGTTCTGGAGCCTCTTTTATTTCTGCTTTATATGCAAATGACCACCCAGGGAACTTGCTAAGTTCCTGAAAGCTTTATGCTGATGACATGAAGAATATACAAACCTATTATTGATCCCCAGTTCGATTGCAACGTGCTATGTCAAGCCACAGTTTCATTGGAAAAGTGGTCAAAGCTATGGCAACTCGATATATCCGCTGAGAAATGCTTTGTTTTGCATTTAAATTTCTCGACTAAGTGCCCTCTGCATTCATGTGGTCTCGATCTCCCTACGAAGAAACTGACGAGAGATCTAGGTGTTTATCTGAGTTCCGACCTTTGCTGGCATAATGATTGCGTCGGATTTTCGCGGACAGCTGCCCAATTTGCAAATTGTGTTCTGTATGCTATGCAGTATAGTTGCGTAGAAAATTATCGGAAAGCCTTCGTTGCTCACTGTCGCCCCATCTCAGAATAATGAACTCAGGTTTGGTCCCCATCTGCGAAAAAGGATATCGAGCGTTGANATAGTTGCGTAGAAAATTATCGGAAAGCCTTCGTTGCTCACTGTCGCCCCATCTCAGAATAATGAACTCAGGTTTGGTCCCCATCTGCGAAAAAGGATATCGAGCGTTGATTTGATTTAAAACCTCCGTGGCATCGAACAGCGCAGTTCGGTTTACATTTATGTTTCAGGATCGTTAGAGGTTTCTCAGGAATTCCGTTCAAGAGTATTTTCTCTTTCACGAAGTTGGCACTGCGTTCGAGGCTTCACTCTCTGCAGATTGAAAGGAAGACAATGAATCGAACTGATGTGCTCAATTTCTTTCATTTTCGTGTTGTTCCTCTCTGGAACTCCTCACATATGATGTGGATATGGCTGATAACTTGTCGTGCTTTATGCGACGACTGAAGCAATGCGATCTATGGGCAATATCCGCTGCTAATCAGCTGTAATTAATTATCAAAAGTTCGCTTTTGCATTCCTACGTCTCTCTGTTCCGCATAATCTTTAATCTTTGCTTTCATCAATCTCTGCGGGTTTTTAAGCATATCGCTACGTGCTATGCTTACACTTGCGCATGTAAGTATAATCATTGCACATAACGATGCGAGTGTTGCTCCCGTGTACAGTTATTTTATTGCACGTGTGATTCCACGATTTCTTTATTGTGAAAGTAAAGACGTTTATTATTATTACTATTGCGACTACCATGATTATTATCACTACTATTACTATCAATGCAAGCCTCGCTTAGACTGCTTGGACCGTATTCTCCTCTAGTCACCGTCAACAATCCTGCAGACCGAGGGGGGTGGGGGAAGATTTGTGATTGCACAGTTTAACCGATGCCCCACGCTACAGGAGTTACGGATAAGCAAAAATCGCGATCGCCACTCATTCGATGGCATTTCGCGCTTCCCACGAACTGCGATCGTGATGTCTCTTTGGCACTCTGCCAGTGATGCGTGAAATCAGCCTTAAGCGTGCGCGACATAAGCGTGAAATGGAACACAATGAGGAATAAATTTAAAGTTGGCGCTTTATCGTTGCGGAACCATGATTTAAAAATTTGCAGAAGCGGAATGCAACTGAATTGGAAAAGGAAATTCTTCTGGAGTATGGGCGAGTATATGCAACACGTCATGATCTTACAGGTGTAAAACAAAAGTAGACAACTAAATTATTCGAGCAAATTGTGATAAATATAATCTAGCGGCATATTCATTTTACTGAACGAACACATTTTGCAATGCGGTGACAACGTGTCACCGCGCATGCTTTTTCCGGCTCGCGATATGGTCAAAGGGTTGCCGGAAGGTATATTGACTTAGCCGCGAGTTGTGTGGAAGCGGTTGTGATCTGAAGTTGTTTCGGTTGTTTGATGTGATGGTGTAAGGAGGGGGATGTGGTGGATGGCGTGGTGGCTATTATGGATGGGCATCGATTGGCAAGCGTGGCATCGATTGGCAAGCGTTATAGTACAAGATGTTGATGGAATGTAGTAGGTTTCTGCTTTGAGTGAAGGTCGTTTCTGAGGGATATAGTCAAGAAATTACTGAGAACGAAAGTTTTTTGACGAGTGTAAACCATCAACAAATGTGGCGGAACAAGGGGGACATGCTCACATCCGGGGGTGACAATATGACAAGAGAAACTAGTCGGAGAAAGAGAGAGCTGCGTTAGCTCTGTTTAGTTTCGAAACAGATGTCTCGTTTCAGTTTCCCGTTTCTGTGTGTCAGCTCATTACATGCATCATTTTGGTGGCAGGCTCATAAAGTTCCTCAGGTGCTTTCGGCATATACAGGTGAAGGAGAAGTTTTTGATTAGACTGCCTTTATCTAACGGAACAAATCAAATGGAAAGTGTAAGGCCCTGGAAACTCCTTGTCGAGAGGGCTTTCTACAATAGAGGGGTAAAAGATATCTTCAAAAGGGAGTGAGAACGCTTCGCATAAAGATCGCCACCGTTCATCACGGCACATGAGTCGAACTTTGAACGAGTATAAGTGATTGGAGCACTTGCAGGGATGAGTTATAACACAAGGAAGAAATCCATCGGCCGAGTTGCAGCGCCCAAACAACCAGGTGCAACCCAGTCTAACAGCACTGCCATTACTAAGCTGTAAGTCACTGTCAAAATTTTTAGAGGGAGTTTGCTTGTTCAAGAACTTTTCCTGAGTAAATGGGTCGCTAGGAAAATTATTTTGTGCTGTTGTCTCGCTTATGAACTGCATCAAGACGTTTTGTTGATGAAACGTGCGCTCATTAACGCCTTAGTTATCTTAGTATATCAGTCAACCTGCTGTCGCTTCCTTTTTTTTCACCTTTTTTATTAATACTTTTGACCGTCGGCCGGTATCTACAAAAGCAGTGCTCATCGGTCGTATTTTAGTTCTCCACTTCGGACTACGTTTTTGCGCTTCTCAACATAAAGAATGTCATTTAAAGTAGATCATCTGAACTTGCGATGAAATTTTGCAGCACGAAGTTTTAGTCGAAGCATTTCTCGGCGAGAATGTGTGCCTTGAGAGTTGCTTCGCTGCTTTGAGAATCGTTAAAATGCGCATTTATCGTGGTCGTTTGGTTTTAGTTCACTCATGAATGAAGCGAGGAGGATGGGCATCGAGGAGAGGAAAGGGGAATTGCGAATGGGCAAAATGCAACTGAAGTGGGTGCAGAAAATATGGAGCTGAAGAAGTCTTCTTTGTGTTTGAGTGACGAGTGCTGATGTCGAATGTGTTTATATGGCGTGTAAAAGTTTTGAAAAATTATGGGTGGTCTACGATGCCGATCCCGATCTATTATCTANAGTTTTGAAAAATTATGGGTGGTCTACGATGCCGATCCCGAACTATTAAATGAAGACTTGATTTCAGAATGTTTTATCCCGCTAACATTTTCTTACGGGTTGAGGGGATAGGGGGCTGAGTCAGTGCATTTATTGCTGGATTGCGTCTTTTAAGAGGTGAATGGGTCGGAACAGCGAAGTTTCCTTTACGTCAAAATTCCTGCAAATTTCGATAACTGTCTCGTTATACGTATTTATTCTACGTGGTTTCCGTTCAATCAAACTTTACGCTGTTTGCTTTTTCCTCGCAACTTGTGCATAGTGAAGGACATCTCAACTTGTCGCCCTGCTTCAACTCTCTTTTCGCCTGTGAACGTCCTTATAGTGAAATTATCTTTGGAGGATTCATTAGTTATAGGCATTTTTTTTAATCGGTGTGTGCACAAAGGAGGTTTCGACTGAACGGACTAAGGTGATTTTTTTTTTTTCAGCAAGACTTCTGCTGAGTGCAGAGATCAGCCAGTGAAGATCGAACGTCGCATGACCCGCAGCCACGGACCCGCTGAGGAGATTTCCCTCGATGCGGTTCTACCAAAGAGAAGAAGAACTGACGTTGGACAAAGTCGGGCGCAGAGCGAAGCGAAGCAAGAGATGGTGGCAGCTAACACTCGCTCAGCAGTAGTGAACAAAAATGTACGTGGAAAAGAAGATCAAGGAACCGCCAGAGGGCGAGGAAGGGACGAAAGGAAGAAGAGAAAGGCGGATTCGGTAAACAGGGAGAAAGGCAAAGCGGAATCAGCAAGCAGCCAAAAAGGAAAGCGTAGCAATGCGTCGCGTAAGAAGTCTGTCTTGCGGTAAGTTTCATGCTTAAAAGGGTGCTTTATATTGGAAACAACTGATGGTGATCGATTAGGTTTAGGTTTGATTGTTCTGTCGTATTTCAGTCGTCAGTGCACTCGCTTTCAGCTCTCTTCAGCCGTCTTGTATTAATTTTTGATGGGTTGAGCAGTCCTCATCATTTACAGCATGCACATATATTGCTCCTTGTTGGTGGATTATTATTTTATCTGCTTGTATTTCCCTGTTGTTGACATCGATTATAGTTAATGGCAGTTGGTGATTGGCTTTCACAGGTGCTGTAACGTTATTTAACGGTGATATGCACATCCTCCGACATGTCCAACAAGTTTCTGTGCAGCCGTTGATGCACTAGTTGTAATTCAATGCGCCTTAGGTTTAAGCGACATGTTAAATTTGCTGTCATGGTACCGGATGTCAACATTTTGGAATGCTGTGTACTTCATGCTACTGTTGCCGTTGTGCGTGTTGCCGAGCCAAATACCCTTGACATAAACTAGGTCAGAGGTAAATACTAATGTCGAATGGGATGTGAGTTTTGCTCCTTTCTAAAAATTCTCATTCCAATTATTTCCGAGACGCTTTGAGGTTTCAAGCTTTTATAAATATTTTCGGACCTTTTTGAAAATCTTTGGCCACACCGACCTTTGCTATGGAAGTCTCTAAGAGCGAGCCAAGCCAAGGAACAGTTATCCGTGTATGACACTATTGGTCTGCGTGAGAGAACGTTGTTGGAACTACTCGTATAGTAGCTATAGCTTCTGGAAGTGTAGGTGCTTAAGGAAGCGAGGGGGGCGATTGCTAAATCAGAAGCTTTGAATACCAAGAAAACGTGCCGTCAGATTCTAGAGGCTATAGTTGATTAATGATGAAAAAGCTATCCCTTGCGGGAGGTTGCTGGCTAATTTTCTGACATTTGCTGGGTGCCACAGATTTCAGTGGTCCTTGAGGACGCATTCATTATGGCTTTAATGAAATCTAGCCGTGAAGCGTCTTTACAGAATTGAAGTCTAAATCAGTTGAAACTTTGCAGGCGAAATTAGGAGACCGGGCGGGAATTTTTAGACGATCACGGGCAAAATTTTCCCAAGGCAAATTGTAGGCAGCTGAAGAAATGCTTGTGGTTTCCTTTTTATTGTTTCTTTGCCATTGGACAAAAAGAGATGTGCTCGAACCACTAGTCGCTCTGCTTATATGCACAAACGTTTCTTTTCATAGGTAAGTAAAACAAAAAAAAGCATCAATAGGTGACGTCTGCGGTAAGATAAAGGTGAAGCTCTTCTGAACGGCTATAAATAATTAGTCACATAAACTTGCTGTTTGTGAAATGGTACCTGAAAACGAAATCTTTTGTCTCAGGCTTATGCAGAACGGTGGCGCTGACAACGTCGACGTCGACCGTCGGTCTGAGACGCCGAATAATGTGGCAGCAAAGAACGTGCTCAAATCGCCACCAGTCAAGACACGTGCCTGGACCAGAATGAAGTAAGGATTTCAAATCATCACTTAAATTGATACATTTTCAACCAAAAATTGAACATCCTAAAAAAAGGGTCCGTAATGATTTATGCAAACAAAAGAAGAGATATGGGGAAAATTTACTGGATTTAGCCGAGCTGAACAGAAGTCATCACTTGACGAAGAGAACGTAGAGAAAGCGTGACGCTGATCGACGAAGGTTAAGAGGATTGTTTGTGGTGAGAGAGGTGATGTGGGGGAATAGTATGACCTTTTAGTTGAAGTTTCGCTCGGATGCTTGCGGGACGGCAGAGGCTGCTTGTACTCAGCTGTGACAGAATGTGGATTTTGATCGCAGTGGACTCGAAACATCGGCTGCAACTGAGAACAACCTAGCCAAAGTTTGTTTCGGTGCGACACTGCTATTGGAAAGCGTTCACAACGGGAGTACAATCGACACGACAGCTCTAAATACACTTTGTCCTATAAACGCCGTATATGAACTGATAGATAAAAGTGGTATCTTTTTCCACAGGCTTGCATTAGAGAACAAAATCAGTGCCAAACTCAACAACGAGAACCACGATGAGACATTGGAGGATGCAGCAATTAAGAGTGTGCTTCGCTCGCCACCAATCAAGACACGTGGTTGGGCCAGAATGAGGTAAGCAATTCGAATTGCCAATTGAGGTGGCGGTGTATTTTCAAGCGTTGCTGGACTTCCGAAATGAATGGTTTTGAGGCAATAAAGGATTTTTATGCTTGGAAGTGTTGTTAGAAAATCCGTTTTTCCACAATAAGTTTTATCCTTTTTCCAAAGTATAGTTGCTTGGAGAAAGAGGGAAAAAAGAGATGTTTGGGTTGACTTTGAGGAGCGCGAGTTGCGATGCATCCCACAGTAAGATTGAAATGAGCATTTTCGAATATTCTCCTCAATCATTTTTGCGACCTACAGTCATCAGTTCAATGTGAGCCAAAGGTTCAGAAATTTTCTTCCTACTCAAAGATTTAGCTCAATCAGTTTTTCATAGCGGAATTTAAAAAAATTGCTTCTGACTTTAGTAATGGTATAACACATAATATGAAATTTAGTATTGCTTGTTGTCACTGCCAAACATTGATTGCTGTACTCATGCCACTCGGTGATTCTGAATAGTAGGTGATGCCAGTGTTTTTGAGGAACGAAATTAATCTACTTTATGTTTTGCCGTCAATGAAGCATGGGGAAGANCCAAAGGTTCAGAAATTTTCTTCCTAGGGGAAGAAGAATAGGAGAAGAAATAGGCAAAGTTTAGTCCAGGAATCTTAGTGATAGCAGGGATCATCTAAGAAGGTTGTGGCTGATGAATTAGGCGTACCCGGAAAGGTGTTGAGTTCTTGCTGATTAGTCAAAATCATTCAGAGTCTGAGCGATGAGTCTGAAATTTGGTAAATGTTGGGACAGGATGCGAACCATGACCTTAAGTACAAATAGGAGCCTTACTTCCGTTCTCGATGTTAATTATGTGTAGTGTATAGGTTTTGCTCATTTGTCTGTGAACTGAAGTAATGTTGTTTACTGATGTTAATTGCGTTGCTTACAGAAGACGTCTCATTCCACACTGCCGTGTGTGTAAGGGTGACACCGAGAGTCTTATGAGATGCACCTCTTGCAACGTTCATTGTTCGTTTCACTTTTCTTTCATTCGCTGTCATATCCTAATAATAGGACGCAATTGTGAATCATAATATGAGATTTCGAGGGAAAAACTTGCTGTACATAATCTATTGGTCAAAGTTCCAATCAGTGCATATGTGCATCGATGCGTATGAGAAGGAGAAAAGGTCACTGGATAGGCGTATAACTACGCCAACCGTGACAAATTCAATTCAACTATCGATTTATGGCGTTTCCAACGATGAGAGGCAGTTCGCAGAAGTGCTTAAAGCAGTCGAGCTTGATGCGTATGAGTTTT
This sequence comes from Toxascaris leonina, assembly GCA_022844705.1. Taxonomy (NCBI): domain Eukaryota; kingdom Metazoa; phylum Nematoda; class Chromadorea; order Rhabditida; family Ascarididae; genus Toxascaris; species Toxascaris leonina. The sequence goes on along the minus strand of JAARMF010000761.1, from coordinate 9,889 downwards.
GGCACTTTTCAGTCCACCTAGCTCGTGCTTTCAATTTCCAAGTATATGACCAGATAAAGGTGATTATAGACCTGAAATAGGTGAGTCCACTGAGATCATAAAAGTTCTGTAAATGAGCTGACGTAGTGGGGTTTTTCAGGCTTCAGAGCTATACTCGTACCTAGATGGGTAGTGTTATTAAGCAGTTTTGCACCTTAACACTTCATACACGGTTATCATATCGAGCAGGTCACTTTAAACGGTTTGTTTGAACGTTGATGTGTATTCTTGTAGATCATCTTAAGTGTCTCGAATATAGCGCCGAATCGGCGTCATCAGTTGCGGAGAAGAGAAAAAACGACTGGCTTTGCCCGAAGTGTACGTTTTGCACGATTTGCGCTAACTTCGTCGCTGATGTGAGTTCGTTGTTGAGGCTAACTCTTTTTGTTTTATTGAGTTCGTTTACCTATAGTTGCTTGCATAAATATCTCAGAGCAGTTCCTCCGACAGGATTTCCTGATGAAGGTGACGATTTTCTGGTGGTCGCATCCTGTGAAACTAGATAGAGGGAGTTGTTTGGTATATATTGCTGTTTGCAAGCCTAAAGCAAGTGACATGCAGTAGACTGATTTCAGCGAGAGAACGTGCAGTGCCTGTCATGCGATCGTGCCTACCACGGTACGTGCAAACCGCGCACTAAAGGCAATTCGGGGTCGTTTGATCCTGCCAAGCCGTTTTACTGCCCTCATTGTGCGTTGACGAAACCATCCCGTATCAAAAAGTACGTTTTATTATTATATTCAAAAGAAAAGAAAATGTTTACTTAGGGATCGAGGTTTATACTTTGACTACTTTGTACGTTTGATCTTCGTCGGAGAAAGGCCGACAGAGTTTGTAAGGCTGTTAGAATGGTGGCTAGTGATTAGCCGATCGTTGTGTGCATATATCGGTATGACTTAAGTGCGAATGCTGAGCTTCGCTTGCAAATTTCGTGGAATGTATTCTAAAATTTACAACTGTTGCTTGTATTCCTCTAAACTGAAACTTCGATGTACTATTAGAGTGGTGCCGTAGTGAGGGTAAAAAACTTCTACTTGCTTAATCGATGCTTTCAAAGCCAATAACTACCTAATTGTGCAATCCGGAAGCCTTCTGCAGTTCCATGCAAATATTATCGATCCTTCACTGGAAGCGTTGTTGCCATTTACCGACTCTTGAAAGCGTTTTAAGCTGAATTCATGCTTAAACGGCTTCCATCTCGTTTAATTGTGGATGTTTTTCAAAGGAAGTTTGGAGTTGTGGTGAAACATTCTGCCTATTTGTTTTTATATGAATTGGACACGACGATTGGTTACCTTTTAGCACTGAAGGAATTTAAAGAGGCCGCAGATTGTTAGATAATTTAAAAGAACGAAGTAGTGAGCTTCTTTGTAGTTGTTGCGATAATTTTGCAGCTTTTTTGCTCGCAGATGTTTCAGAAAATGCATTGCCTTTGGGTTTATTGTATGGCGTGGGAACAAGTAAATGGCCACCACAACTCAACATCTTGAAATTGTAACAGTGTTTTGTTTCTTCATTTTTTTTTTCTGCGCACTTGCTTTCCTGCTGAATCCTAGTTCAAAGGAGATGCCAGTAGTGCTCCGTATGCTTGTGAGAGCAAACAACTCGTTTTTTCTATATCTATCTATATTCTGTACGTAATAGAAGATTGTAATTTGTGTTTCTACGTAACCGTGCGAGTTGTAGCGAGGAAGTGGAATCGCTGACAGTGACAAATGGATCGGGGAGTGGATACAGTGGGGCTCATTCAGCGAAGATTAGCTCTAGTGGCGGTCGAGCCAAGCGCAAAGCTCCTGATTCGGTGGTGACTATTCCACCGGCGAAGCAAGCACTTCAACAGCAGCGTGACGAGGTTGCTTTTATTGCCGTTATCGTGCGGAGTTGCCTCATTTTGACTGAAGCGAACGTTTTGCTTGTTTTTGTTCACGTTCTTAGCTTATCACATTTACATACTTGCGTTCGTTACTCATTTCCCGAAAATGTGTTACGCCGTGGCTGTCCACAAATTCGTTGTAAAGAAACATTCGTTCTATTATGGATCGCCTAATGAATCCAAACTTAATATGCCGTTTTATGCCGTTTAAGAGCAAGATTTTTTCATTTGAACTTCAGATAAACAATTGGCTGAAAGATAATGCGGAAATGGTGCGACAAATGCTTGAAGTAGGCGTGAATGCTGAGCGACCGGGACCTAGTCGCATGGTAAGTTCGTTTGCTTTGCGAATTCCTGTAGAGATTAGCATTAAGAACGGAATGATTTAGGGAATTTGTTCAGATGAGCTGGTATTTCTCGCCCACAGCTTGTGCATCATCCTTTTAATTGGGTGGCTTGCCATCGAATTGCCGCACAACCGAATTTAGCCAGGTTTGGCTGGATTTAAACCGTCCAACACGAAAATGATATCCATGCGTGCTGATGATTGCGTTTGCTGTCGATTTGTTGAGGGATCTGTCACCTTTTTTTTGCTCATTATCAAAATCACATGCATTTCGTACTGTTGGAGAAATATGGTCGCCATTCTGATCCCCCTTTTTGAACGATTTCCATGTAACTGGCTTATTCTATTTGTCTTATCGTGGCCGTCGTTGGACTGATATATCGCCCATACTAACTGCATCCTTGTGAAAAGATTTGTCATTGCAGAAACTGAGAAAGCGCCAACCATTTTTTCTGCGCTAAGCCTGTGCGAAGTGAGATGGGGTGACGTCTAGCTTGGACGGGGATTTTCAGCTAAATAAGAAAGCTGAGACTAAACTGATAATAATGTGCAGGTGGACACTCCTGCCGCTGTAGTGGTAGTATAATATGGTAAACCATCCAGGGATCAGCTTGTCTAGCGGAGTACCCGAGTGACTATTTGATACGCGGTTGTGGTGGAGGATCTTGTATTAATGCTCTGTGGGCTGTTACTGGCAATAGAAAACTGCGACTTTTTAAACTGCATGATGAGCTGTAAATGCCTTTGAAGTACCACTGCATTACTCGTTGTTCATCTACACATAGCGTATGTGCATCGTCAACGGCTATACACTGAGTGCTGCTCATGATATTTGCCTAAGAGAAGCAAGTGTTGACAACTCACTTTATATCCGCTGTGCTTAGGTTTATGATGAGCACGAACAGCTTTATTAATTGATCATATTAGTCGTGTTTGCAATTATGGAACTTTTCGTCCGATCACAAAGCAGTCATGTGTTTTGGGACTTTCTTGTTTCACTTCATCTTTACGATTACTCAACCCTGCCTCTCTGTCCACTTCGAAAATCGGGTGTCGATTGTTCCATCCCCCAGGTAATCGGCTATGAAAAATAGGTTGATATGCGTTGCTTGCCAAGGGTTATTATCAGTTTCAAGGAATAGAGGTTGCAGGCAAGCAGAAAGATGGATCTGGAGTCAAATACACCTCAGAAGGTTAAGGAGATGGACGATTCAAGCAGCGATGACGACGACATGTTCCTATATGATAAATCGTCCAGGAGTGGTAAACGCCGAGCGGGGAGAAACAATTTGGAGATGTGCAGTGCGCCCATCGACCACGCACTGTGCGTTTTGTTTGGTTGTTTGTGAGCTGCTTGGTTAATCATATTGTCGTAGATCTGGCAGAAGTAGGGACGGATTGGGTGTTTATCTCAAAGAAAAAGAAGAGGAAGCATCAAACTGACGCAAAAAGTGTGAATTTGGAACACTACAAATTGCGGTCAGGTGTAAATGAAAGCACAGTTGTTTTTATTCCATTTTGTTTTGCTGTGTGTTTCTTGCATGCTGCTGCACTTATTTTATACAAACAATGTTTTAAATCTTCTACAGAAAGGTGATGAAATCGCACTAAGCAATTTGACTGTACATAATAGGTGACAATAGTTCTTTCAATCAAAATAACTCCGACTAGATGGATGAGCTGTACGTGTAGCTCAGTGAAGAATGCTTTAGAGAAATATTCGTGCTGAGACAAGAAAGTTTACATGAAGCTGAAAGATTTTGCCAAGAGCGTAAACAAGAGAGATAGGAAAGCACGCTGTGAATGCTTTCGTACGGTACTTTTTTCATTCAGCTTTCTTCATAAGTGTGAAGAAACGTCTTTCACTGGGTCTTTCTCTTCTAGCAGACCGGATTTAATGCTTTCTGACCATTCCAAATCTTGCCTGCTTGTATGGGCGAGCATTTGTTTGAAGAAGACCCCATTCATGCCCGTGTTTTCGGTCACTTCATTGAGCAGAAATTTCCACTCATTGAGCTCGCATTTCCTCATAATGCATTTGAACGCATTGTTTCTATTTGCAGCAACATTTTAAGTCCCGTTCATTTATTTTTTTTTCAATAATTTCGGCTCACTTTACTCATGACTTGCTCATGGCATTAATCTACCTATAGATGTTCATTTCGCCGCTGCTAACATAAAAAGTTTCACTGAGCTCGCTTTTTTTTCTTCTGAAAAGTGGAGCTAACTTAACCAATCGGGGCAAAATTCTTTACTCAACTTTGCTTCGAAGTTTTCTTGCCCTTCCCTTGCACCATCTTCAGAAACTCTTGAAACACTCACAGCGGATATTTGTAACTGTGTGCATTGTTCTCCAAAGATTTGCTCTTAGTTTGCTTTCTTAGTTCCGTTTTGCTTGCCCATTTCATCGCTAGAGAATTCTGCAGTCACTATACTCCTTACCATGAAGGTTTTATTTTTGCTGCAGTCGCCTGACTTGAAAACTCATCGTTTCGTCAGCATATTTTTTGCATCTTTGAATTTATTTGTGAGCACGCTAATGGTGTTCACTTAGATGTCGTTTCTGTTCCCGTTGCNTTGTGAGCACGCTAATGGTGTTCACTAGCTGTCGTTTCTGTTCCTGTTGGTAAAGGCATTCGGATGATGCAAAATAATTCCCGTTGTTGGAATCATAATTCTGACACTTCTTAGACGTCACCAGGATCTTTTACTTTTTCCTGCAGGATTGAGCTGGATGTAATTAGCGACTGTTGAAATTTGCTGTCTTACCTCCACCCAGTTGGTAAATCTTGCCTATACATATGAATTCACTAACTTCATGCGCACTCGAAAAGGCTTTTATTTTTAGCTTGTATTCAGGTATTTGGCGGCGAAGATGAGACTGAACGAAGACTTAAAGGAGAGCGCGGAGTGTACGGCGATGGAAGATGGGCAGGAACAATGGGTCCACTTTGCGGACTATGAGATGAAGGCTGTTAACATGTCGCCTTTTCCGAGAAAATTCGCTCACTCGCCTCATTTGTACTTCTGCGCGTTCTGTCTGAAAGCGATCAACGTTCCTCGTAGTCATGAATTTCATATGGTAATCACAGTTGCTACCTGTTAATTTCAAAAAGTTCACTATCGGTCTCCTTCACAGTTGGCCGAGGAGCGGTGTTGATTTGCGTTAATCGATTGGTTTTGGCGATCGTTCAGCTGTTTCTTTGATTGCTGCTTGTTTTCGAGCGTTTTTTTTTATACGTCTTTGGCTTTCTTTTCCGCTTAACTTAAAGATAAGGCCATATTCGATCCGATGATTCCTGGAGCAACTAATGGTGGGGACGGATACTGGACCATTTGAAACGTCGGATTCTCGTAGTATAGCTTGCATTGCAATCGATGAAAGCTCATGACTGTGATTCCGTGCATCTGATATTGTAGAATTATTTGTGTTACAGTTGGATCGTCGAAATTTGATATCTGACGTTTCAACGTTTTTTAATAATTTCGGTGCGCAAAATTTTGGCCTCACTTCGCTTTTTGTTTCCCATCGTTCTGCGCGCACATCTTTGCATTTTTTTCGGAGCGGTGGTCGCTGGCTGGAAGCTCATTCGCTTTTTATAAAGCCGAACGAGAGAACAAATCTTTATGAAGCGATCTTTTTTGTTGAAATAAACTGTCGAAATTTTCAGACGTACTGTGACTGGTACCATCCGCCAGGTAACCAGATTTACAGGGATGGCAACAATGTGATTTGGGAGGTGAATGGCACTGAAGAGGCGGTTAGTATTGCTCATTTCGCTTTTCTATAGTTTTTATTGCTATCCTAGATTCTTTAGGAAATGAACTCTTCAATGTTGTTATGAGGGAGGCTTCCGCTTTAAAAATGTTGAGAAAATATCATATAAATGCTTCGACATTGCTCGTTATTCATGGGTAGGAGAGGTGGGCGGCTGCTTCGAGTAAGGAGAGAAGGGGGGGGGGGGGG